>ML806887.1:15246-31700 GCA_009831015.1 Picea engelmannii
ATGTTAATGTTTAAGCCATTATTATAGTTCTTTGCATTTCAATAGATAACAATAGCATAATACAAGATCACTGAGAAATACACAATCACAAGAGACACAGCATTTATCCTGGGAAACCCTCTAGGGGAAGAAAACCCAGCAAAACTTCCTTGTTATAGATAGCCAATACAATGCCAAGAGATAACTCAAACTAATACAGAAGATCCTCTCCCAAAGATGCGCCACTCTCTCTCCTTCTTCTCTAACTGCAGTTCTGAAACTTGTCTCTTAATCAGCAAGTGAGTTGTTTTCCTAAGTGAGGCGCTAGCCTCCTTATTTATACAAGACTGGCACGTGTGAAGTGTCTCTTTACTGGCAGGGCCGACTTCTCCAACTGGGTGGTTATAACCACCTTTATTATATTTCGGGGCCTCTTGATATATTCTGGGGCCGACTTCTTCTTTTGCCTTTTACAATTACATTATGACCAATCCGCAAAAGGGGATTTGGTCCTTTTACAATAGCCGACATGATCAATCCACAATGGGGATTGATCCAATCAATAATATATCAAATAATAATAAGAATACACTTTGCAGTTACATTATTTTAACAGAGGTCTCATATCTCCTCGAAGCCTCTGAAGCTTCGATCTAGTTTCCTTTATGTCAGTCCTAGAAGATGTTTCTCTCTCCCATCTGAATCTGAGGAGGAATACTTTCTGAATGAAAGTCTCTAAGCAATTGAGTCTCTCTGAGATCGGGCTCACTCTTAGTCTGCATGCTCCCTCTAAAGTTGGTACTTGGTGGGGCCACCTGCCTCACCACTGGTGGAACCATCTGCACCTCCTCATGATATGGCTCATCAATGCCATATATCTGTATCCCCCTTTGCATCCTGCAAAGTATCACGGGACCATGTTGGTCTCTTCCTGGTCACAGCAACGATTCTAGGTAGGCTCTCCTGGCTCTACTGACTCTTCCTGATGATATGAAGAGTGATCAACTGAACTGGAGGGATCTCTACGGTAGTCTTCGAAGCCTTCTACTCCTTACAATCGATCTCCATATGAGATGCTCTGTATGCGCAAAAGTACCCTTCTTGCCAAAAGGTTCTGACTGCATCCTCCTTCTTTCGTTACATGGATGTGTACGGTCGTGTACACAACTCTATGTCTGGATAGTCTACTCCATGTCTCGACTAGAGACCATCTAATCTATTTCCTCTTGCAACCATCATTATAGCTCCCTCTCAGAGCTATCACATGTGACCTACCCGGAACAAGAGCAACAACAAGGGAAAAAACAATAGACAAGAATAACATTCTTATAATAAAACAAGAATGAAAACAATCGTCACGGTAGCTCCTTCTCAAAGCTATCACCTGTGACCTGCCTGGAACAAGAGTCAAAACAAAATACAATAATAGGAATAAAACTTTCCAATGTTGTGACCAATCATTCCTCCATGGTAACCTGCCCGGGAACAAGAAACAAGAACAACATTTCCATGGTAACCTCCATGGAATTTACAAGATAACCTTCCTCGAACAAGGTCAACAACCAAGAACATCTCCTAGAGGAGATCAATTTATCTTGTAAACAAGTGCATCATTTATACTGAACAATGAGCATTTACTTAATGATCATCATACCAACAATGTTCAAGTGTTAAAAAAATTTGATAGCAATAGCAATAATAAAACTCTAAAGACTGCTATTCTAGTTAAAACACTTATTTAAACTGCATCAATAGAAAATATCAAACCTGCTATGCAAACCTGGAATTTTAGTTGATGTTGACCTATTTGAGTTGTTCTCTATTGTAGGAGACATCGTCACTATAGCCTCCAATTCTTAGGCTTCCTCTGAGTGCGCTATATCTAAGATCCTTAATCGAGTCTGTCAGATCCTCTTGACCTTATTCTTCCTGAACTTTGCTTTGGCGTCTTCTTCTCTTGGTTCTGGAAGTATCTACTTGACATGGTCTAATTACTCATTCTCTTCTAGAATGAGGAGAACTTTGTGCTTCCAATATTTGAAGTTATCTGCTCCATCCAATATATCTTCAACTCTCATGTTGGTTGACATTTTTCGTTGGTAGAAACCCTAGCACTGAAAAACTTCGATTTTTCAAACTTCACCAAACTGCACGCTAAGGGTTTCAGGGGGTGCACTACTATGTGAAGGAGTTATTCCCAACATCCTTGGGATAGTGCTCAACGAGCTTGATAAAGCATTGCAGCTGCAAGGTGTTTTTGTAGTGATCTTTCCTTCCAGTGGTCAAATTGTTTTGAAGGCAACCAACTCTGAAACCATGTTAGATTTTCCTTATTTACAGAGCATTAATGTTACTAGTGTTCTTTTACTTCATTACCATTAACATATACATCATGTACTGAGCAGTAGCAGCGTAAACAAGAGACTAAAAGAACACAAAAGATTTATCCCAGGAAAACCCCAAATGGGGGAAAAACCCAACAACCTTTCTTAGATAGATTTCGTTCACAAAGCAAGTCCAAACAGATAAACCCTAGCACAAAGGCTAACTCAACCAGAAATACCACCACAGTTGCAGCAGCAGCACTACACCAAGATAGCGCACCTCCTCAAGGAGTAGTGTACAAGAGAGAGATACCAAAAGACTGAACAAGAAGAAACTTTGTTACTGCAGCAGTTGTGTCACCTTCTCCAAACTTGCGCCTTGCTTCTATGTAGCTGAGAGAGTGTGAGTGAGTGAACAAATGAGCTAAGGCGCCTCCTTATTTATAGTCTTCCTGTCTTTCTAGCTGGGCCGACTTCTCTTCTCAAAAGGTGTCTTTTCATTATTCTTTATTCTTCTGGGCCGACTTCTCTTCTGGGGTATTTCAACATCTGTCCAATGGATCTCTTGCTTCCGGAATCTTCTCTGCATCTAAGAAAGGTCATCTAGAAACATCAACAACAAAGACCATCTAGAACAACCTTGTCCACACCAGAAATATTTTTAGTGCAGTTAAGAGTCCTCCATGTGTACCACTACTAAGTGTTCAGATTCCATAAGTCCTTCCAAAAAAGAGCCTTTCCGAGCCAAAATTTTAGTTGCATATCTTGGAAAGATCCCAAGCTCACCCACAGACCACTAGAACATCCAGATTGCCTGAGGCTAGATCCCAACAATCTCGAGGGCACTCAAACTACCAACTAAGAAACTCAGAGAACCACCCACAACCATAGTTATCAAAACCAGACCGGTCATCCAACCTGTAGACCCCAAAAACCTAAACCGGACCAGAATAGGAAAAAAAACTGACCACAAACCCAGTCAACCAAAAAATACATAAAATATTTAAATTTTGAAAAGAAACATAAATATCCATGTGCATCCATATGGATCCAAACCATTATACACAAATATGCAAAGTTTCTCATGTATATAACAAGAAAGGGTGCAGATAACCAAAATAGCATAGAGTGCAATCCATCTCTCAACCAAAATACATCAACAAAGAGGCTCTAAATGGCCTCTAGAGTCCATAAAAAGTCATGCTACAACAAATAACTACATATCATCAAAATCATTGCCTATATTGGGATCCTCATCATTAGTATCATCCTCTAAGCATTAAAATAAGATAGAAAAAGATTAACATGCCTAATCAATGAATTTGCTTGAGTGAAGGGTACATTTTTACTAGGGTCATGACAGAGGAGTTCAACAATCAATGCCACCAAAATCGATATACATAGAGGGCTTGGTGCTCTTGATTATATACCAATTCCATACCCTCATACATGATAGAATCCAATGGAAACATCGCAATCCTACCAATCTTGAAAAATGTTAAATCCATTGAATTTTGAATGGGATCTAAAATTCTACTTTCTCCATATGAAGTCCAACGAGGTTGGAACCATTCTCAAACATCCTAAAGCAAGCAATGGTCATGTTAAAAATTTAAGTAAAACGATAAAAAAAGAAAGATAAAGGAGAGTTATATTTTTTGTTTTCACTTTTATTATTTATTGTTTTTTTTTTAATTTGATTTTTAGTGGTTCCTAGCCACAGGCCGTATGGTACCGGGATTTTTTTTTAATTTGACTTCTAGTAGTCCCTAGTCACAACCGTACAACGCCATACAAAATCGGCGAGTTCTCTATGGAACCGGTCGCTTTGGCGATTTAAGGTCCATTTGGTATGAAACCGGATGATTCCATACCGAACCGGCCATTTCCAATTCGGAACCCTAAATTGGACCGATACGGCCCCAGAACCAGTTGGACCGATTGATTTTGCCAGTTCCAGTGCGGTTCTGATAACACTACCCACAACCTCTTAAGCGGAACCAAACTCAAGATTACAAAGGCCTTTGCATTGCCAATAATATCACAAAGCTGGAAAGGGCCTTTAATCCCTTCCTATATGATGAGCCTTGTTGAATTCGATGAATCGCTAAGCCCCGTTAAGGGTGTATACCGGTCCATTGCCATATTACCCATTTGCCAACAAGGGCCACCCCTTGGTCTTGTACATTAGGAAGGCCCAAAACACCTTGAGAACGAGGTATGGTACAAGTGTCCCAAGCCACCAAAGGAAGCTTTGTTGCCCCTCCCTACTTGTCCTAGAGAAAACTATGGAACATGCGTTCCAAACCTTTATAAGTTGATTTGGAATGAAAGATGCATGAGGAATAATATGAATTTCCTACTGCTAATATTTTGTCCACAACTATAATGCGCCCAACAAGTGACAAGTTGAGAAGATACCAAGCCATAAATTTCTTTTCAAAATTGGCCATGATCCAGCTCCATTGATCCGGAAAAGAAACCTGTATGCCAAAGGGAATGGCCAAATATCAAATGATCACCCCAGGTCTGATACATTTCCACTTTTGATTCAACTAATCAGGGGGATATTCTTACTCAATAAGGAAAACCTATGTTTTCGCCACACTAATGACTAACCCAGCAACTTCCACAAAAGTATCCAAAAATAAAATTGTTCCCTCCAATAAGTGTTGAGTCCAATGTTCACAAAACCAGATCAAAACCTGATGAACTGGCCAGTAAAACTGTTTCCAAAGGGTTTCCAGGTAAAACTAGTGGTTCCAACCAGAAATGGCCAATTATGTACAGAACCAGTTGGTTTCATGACTAAACCAACCAGTTCCATATGGAACAAATGCTTTTGGTCTAAACTGGCTCTAGGGTAATGGAAAGCGAGAAATATTTTGGCATGGATTAATGTGTGTGTCCATGAGATCTAAGTAAATCTGGTTCTTTCATAAGTTTCAATATCGGTTTATCCGTGTTATAACAATTAGTAAGATTCAACACATTTGCTTTGGTGATTTTCATTGTTTCTTCCATTTCATCCAATAAGGCCCTAGCAATGACAATATGATATTTGATCTCAGTACTGAAAATCTGCCATTTTGAGGGCATCATACCTCCCTGTTCTGTTTAATTGCACAAACGGGGGAGAATACTATCACTGTTTTTTGTGAATTGCAAACGAATTCGACACATTAGACACAAATCTTCACTTTTTCTTTGCTGTTCGGTTGAATATGTTGCAGATTTGAAGGTAGCAGCGAGGTTTGCAAACATGTTTGAGGCACTTTCAACAAGAGAAATCATATTCTTCAAACCCTCTAGGGAGACCACCCTCAAGCTAACAAGAATCAGCCTGGAAGTGATAGGGAGTGTGAACAAGGTGACAGCACACACCCTCTTATGTTATCCCAACACTTTGGATAGTCAATCGGAAATCCTTCCAAAGGCATTTCCAGGGGATAACAAGGAGTATTGTCTAGCTTATTCAATCATAACCTGGAGATAAAAGATGTGATCGACAATCTAAGTCTTTTCCAAAACCTGCTTGGTTCTTAGCTTTAAGTTTATTCCTCTCCAAATGCTCAGAAAATCATACCTTCAAGATCGTAGCATAAAGCTTGGCAAAAGTGTGCCCGATCATAATAGTTCTGTAATTATTTGGATCGGAAGTGTCCCCCAATTTAAAAAAGGGTTGGATGATATGTTCCGACCATGAAGACAGGTAAACCAAGCAAACAATATGAAATACAAGAGAATCATTACCATATTTGAGAAATTTGGCTTGAAGACCTTCCCCATCTGTTGCTCTGCTAGTGTTCAAAGTCCAAAAATCTCTCTTAATGTCTATTTGAGTGATAAATGGCAAGAAGTAGGGGGAAGAAACAAGAACTAGGGGTTGTGCAAGTAGGTCAAAGAGGGAGGTGGTATGAGAGACCTAAGACTAAGAAGCTTACATCTTGTTGAAAAAAAAAATGTTCTGCTTCTTACATCAGAAGAGACATCAGTACTCCCTATGTAACAAAGGAATAGATGGTGGATCATGGGTGAAAACAAAACATAGATGTATAAGCAATATCGCAATCTTCATCATACAAGAGGTTCATGGGAAGTTAGAGGAGGGTGAATAAGTTTATTGTGGTGGACTGTGTGGGGGTATGAATCTATGGCAGCCCCCCAGAGGATCTTAGATAACAATTTGTACTCGGGAGTCGGCAATGGAGGTAGGGAGGGAAGAAAAGTAGGAAACATTGGGAATAAGATAGGAAATGTGAGTATCATAGGCGTCAGCAAACGCAACATCAATATGAACCATGATATGTGGGTTTTTGCAAAGCTTAGAGAAGGGGCAAAGTGGGAGAAGTGAGAGTGTATCTAAAAGTGTAAAGGCAACATACACATGGTTGGTGATGGGGAGTGGGTAGGAAACAAAAAGGTTCTAGATATGGGGGATCAAGTTTTGTTTAGCCAAACCTAACCAACCACAATTGCTCTGCTACAGTGGAGGAAACCACTGTATGCTTGAGTTTGGGTAGCCGGAGATCCAATTAACAATAGAGACAATGAGTGACTCCCCCAATTGGAGACGATGTCTGTCATATGTCATGATGGGTCTAAGTCCATATGTTGAGTTAACTGACAGTGTTTAGGTTTATCTCGTGAAGGCATAGTGCATGCTCAAACAAATCATGAATCAAAAGCTATAGAGTTAGTGTGGGCATTAAAATCATCATGATAAATTATATCCCCCGTTGACGAGTACTGGAATCTCCAGATATAGATTGAGAAAGGGATCGTCATAGCTGTGAAGCATGCAGTTTCAAGGAGGGGGAAACAGAAGACTGATGAAGATGTCCCAAAAGGGAGGTAGACCCTGTTGAACCTGAAACCACCTCTAGAGTGCATGTCAAAGGCTAAGACTAACACCCTGGAACAAAGGAAACCACAAATGAGGCAAGCAACACCTCTGGACCCATGAACTATGCCATATTTTCTTGTCTCGTGCCTAGATGTTGATGCCCAATGATACCTACAACAAGTGGGAGTGCTCTCTTGGGTCTCTCATGCATCTTTGTGAGGAAATAAGGTCCCCAACACCCTGGAAAGTCCCTGGGGAGGAACATATAGAACCATTCCAATTCTAACATGCAATAGAGATAGTTGTTGCCCCTTCCTTGACCCAATAACAATGTCATTTATGCATCTAAGGGCATGCCATCCCGGGGAAAGTTCCGAATAACTGCCATAAGATTACGGAACACTACAGTCATGTGACATCCTCATCTATAAAGATCTTATTAGGAAACACTGTCAGATTCTCCTTGGCTCTAACAGCACAGTGGCAATCATCACAGGACCGAAAACATATGATAAGAGTAGAGAGGGCTGTCACCCACGTCCCCCAAGGCAGATATCCTTATAGTGTAATGTGTTAAAGATGAAAGATTGCTCAGTCTGTAGAGGGTTGGAAGAGGAGGGGAGGCCACAAATTCGAAGATTAAATTCCTTGGTGCACCTGTGTCTTTCCTCCTCAAACCTTCTCTGCACTGCAAGCTACACAATCGAGGGTTTTTCTTCCCTTTGAAAACCTCTGCCCATAAATTGTGTTCTTCAACTTGTCTCCGGAAAGACTCTTTCTGTGTTATTGTCTCCTGTTTAAAGTTCTCTCACTGGTTCAGGATTTCAGCTTGCCTGTTTTTCAGGCCTGTTATTTCATTTTGGAGCACCTGGATTTCTCCAGAAGTGGAAGGAGACTGTTCTAGAGTTGAGGATATATACTGCAAATCTGAACGCATCAGTCCAACTTAAAGAGTATTTTTTTCTCAAGGCTTGCATACTTCTTCTCAAGTTCTGAAATCTTCAAATCATGTGCAGCTATCGGTGATTTCAGATATGTAGTTAGTATGTCTCTCTCTGAGATCTGTGGCTGTAATTTTTGTATGGCATCCAACAGTTCTGTCCCATAATCAAAATAGTCTTGTATGGCATTTAATGAAAGCGGTGATATAGCAAAGAATTATGTTGAATCTGTTCCAATTCTTCAGCGCATTCAACTCCAAGTGCTATGGTATTATGCGGATGGTTGAATATATTGTTCTTTATATAGTTTCTACAACTTATCTGGTTTTCTCTGCATTGATGATCCTCAGATGCTTCACATCTGCAATCCAAAAGTTTAGTTCTCTCAATTTTTAATCTGGATCTTCAGAAGCTATATTCATCCAGAGATCAAAAGAAGATATGGGGAATATCAAGACCATGCCCTCGAATGTCTCAAAAAGGCCAAAAATATATCTGGGAAATTTTAATGCAGTCACACCGTAAGAAGTAAAACAACCACAATTTGATCAAGAATCTCCAAAGGAATCATGCTTACAGACCTGTAAAATTTCTGGCCAAAGAAGAAGGCATTCCTTGAGACATCTATCAAGAAAATAATCGTGGTGCTGCATCACCTGAAACACATTATCATATAAATATTGGCAAACTCATTTTCAAATTAAATAATGATATCTAATTCAGATGCTGCCACATAGAACCTAGAAAGACAACTCATGGGCTATGTCCACAATAACTCATCAGATATATCAACAATAGCATCCAAACAGCCAATCAGACATGCTTTGAACCTCATCTATGCTCTTAGTGGTCTGTAGCCTCTCATACATAACATGCCAATTGGGCTCAAGAACCTGTTCAAAATGCACAAAATTAAATAGACATGATTAGAAATATACAAATTTAATTAGGATTCTAGTTGATCATTTCTATCAAAGTCAAAATAAAGTCTGTCGAGACCATGAGCACTTGACTTCAAAGTTCAAACAGATGCATATTTTGAATCATACCTCAAATGTAAGATAATGCACCAGACTTTGCATAAAATGCAACATTTTTTGGCAAAGCACATAAGATCCAGAAATTGCTGTTCCCAGTAAGTTGAGACTACGGGTACTCTGAGGAAGGTACATATACCAACCAGGATGATTGTCAATCAGAGAAAATATAAAATGAGCAAGAAAATTACAATTTAAACTAGAAACTAACCAAAATAATTATTGGTTCTCTGAAAAAGCACACCTGATGAGTTTGCCACGTCCCACAAAGTTGGCGTTCCACATGTTTGCAATGGAAAAGAAGGCGGAAAATAAGCTGGTATTTAGTAAGAGCCTTTCTTGATAGAACTAGAGACAATGGCCATTGCACCTGTATATGGATAACATCCAAGCAGAAAAAACCAATAAACAACTAAAGAAAGTGTATGAAAGTTTCTGACAAGGCCCAAGTTATAAACTCCTAGGCTAACATACCTTGTAATTGAGGGTGAATGTCTCCAAACCAGTAATGTTTACTGGAGCTGATTGAATAAAATTCTCAGAATTGGATTTGTCCCCTTCTAAAGAATCTGTTTGAGTGTATAGGTCTGGCATGCTATTACCCATTCTTTTAAGGACATCCAGTTGAGCTGGCAATGACATTCTCTCCTGCATCAGAAATATAAAACTTTAGAGAAAATTCACACTATATCCTTTCCACCTTGCAAATAATTACACTACAATTTAATACCGAGAACACAACTTTCTTACCACACAACAGGTAAGGTCCTCATGACAGGGATCCGATACAGCAACAGAAGTTCGCAAAGCAAGATCCAGTAATGACTGGTACAAAAGTAAACAAACCAGAGAAAATAAAAGAAGATTAGTCTAATAAATTCATTACAATAAGAGCAGAAAAATATCAACAAAGACACAAATTCTTGTATGAGTCCTGGAAGTACGTGCCCTGCAAAACCTAAGTAATAATTGAATGTTACTGGCAAAAGTAAAATGATATACCTGTAACTTCTCCACTGATATTGTGGCTGGCTTCTTAATCAGCTCATCTCGAGCTATATCCATAAAGTGAACTAGGAAATCACCCTACGATCAATTATACACAATGTTCATCATACAAACCCAAATAGCCATGGTGGTTTTTCAACAAATGGCGGAAAGCTTTACCATGAACGAGTACAAGGTAGAAACAGGAAAAGAAAATTCAATCAAGGAAAATAGTAAAATGCAAATCCATAAGTTTAAGAAATATATATGTTCAGATTTACAAGGGTTAATAGAAGAATCAATGGAACCATATCTCACCCAAATTCTGAAATAGCCTCCTCACAATTGTGCTAGAGAGAGATAGTCTGGTGCGCTAGAGAGAGGGCAAAAGCCAAGCACTAGTGCTGAAAACAGAAATACACAAGTGTGCCCAAGAGAAAAATGTTAATCACAAGAAAAAAGTCAGAATTTAGTGCCCAATTTAGTGCCCTTAGGATCATAACACTTGATATTTCATATCAAGAAGATCACTGATCCAGGAGGATTTCCCCCGAGCGATCAAGTTAGAAAATGCTACGGAATGGGTTCGTTTGGTCTTTGGAAGCTTCCAAGCCAACCAAGAAAACAAGACGTGGCTTCATGTGTCACCCATATGCCTCAAAGATCCGTGATTTCCTCTGCTCAGATCGTGGCACAGCAGATCGGTTCTAGCTCTGGAAACAATATAAGGGAGATTACAAGCACCGAGACTATAGAAGCCTGCAGGATGCTTTCAGTCCCTTTGGGGAAATTTTGGAGTCGAAGATTATAAGCGACCGAGGAACTGGCAAATCCCGTGGATTTGGCTTCGTGACTTTCAGCGATGAGCAGTCAATGAGGGATGTCATCAATGCCATTAATGGCAAGGTGGTCAATGGCAGGAACATCATTGTTAATCCGGCCCAGTCCAGAGGTAACGGATGCGGTGGCTCTGATGGCACCTAGAGGAGATAAGCACGGTGTTTAGGGCTTGATTTGCTTTGGTTCTTATATTTTATATAGCTCTAATAGTTTTGTTGTTAGCAAGGGACTGTGCTTATTATAATTGTTGGTGGGGATCATGATCAGCCTATATTGTGGCAGAAAATCCCATGAACAATTGGGTCATGAGATCTGAGGATCTTAATGGAGAACAACAATGATTGAAAGCTATATGAGGAAAGTGCTAAACAAAGTGTCGTCTCCAGGAAATTACAAATCGCTTAGCAGCCCATGTGAAGCCAACATTTGATGTAAAATTGTACTTTGCATCTTACTAAATGGATCAGTTTGTCAATTGAAACGGACCCAGAGACGTAGCCCATATGGGTGAACTTCGTTATCAATTTGCTGAATATTGCCTATGTTATTTCGATTCTGGTTTTTAAATTTCAGTCCTTGAATGCTGGTTTTTAATTCATTAAGCCAATTTTTTAATGAAATTGCGGAAAATTGAGAAGCTGGTTATAAGAATCTGAATTGGTGGGTTTTTCTAAATGCAGCCTTTAACACTAAATTGCGGATCAAGTTTAGTATCAGAGCTATTGATCAGGAATATGCTGATTTGGATTGCACAAGTGTTGGTATTGAATACTAACTAGGTCTAAGCTCAAGCGAGGAAAAGGTTCGCTTGAAGAGTACAATCCTAAGATTGGTTTAAGATGTGCATTCCAAAGGCAAGCAATGTAATCTCCAAAGGAAGAAAACCCCTTCGAATCTGAAGCGTTGTTTCGGCAATACTTTTTGGAGATGAAAGCCATGGTAGAGGAATTATATAAGGAGCGAAAGAAAAACGAAGAAGGCCCATGTCAAGGTAAAGGAGAAGGAGGTAGTTGTGACCTTCCTAAAACTCCTCCATCTCCATCCTCTCCTTCAAGTTCAAGTTCCTCTTCAATTCCACAAAAAAACAACCGGAGAAAGCTTATTCGAACTTGCCTACATTGAAACTATACATGAAATTTGATTTGCCAATGTATAATTGAGAGATTAATGCAGAGAAGTATATTGGATCAAGCAAATTGAAGTATATTGTAGGGTTCAAAAACTTGTGGACGGAAAAGCAAAAGTCCAGCTAGCTACTCTCCAACTAGGAGGCACAATACTGATCTGGTGGGAGAGTAACAATCAAGAAGATCTTCTTAAGAAGGTAAAATGATATCCTCCTCGTATGAATTCATAGTTGCATTAAAGAAGCAATTTTGTCCTTTAGGGTATATGCAACAAGCAATAATGGATTGGCAAAATCTAAGGCAAAATAGTGGACAAAATATGCAAGACTATATTAAAGAGTTTAGAAAGAGGGCATTAACATTAGGCATTCCTCTTTATATGCAAGAAACCCTTTTGAAGTATATTGACAAGTTGCATAGCTATTTGAGACATATTATTCTTATGTTTAATCCAACTAATCTTGATGAAGTTTGTGCCCAAGCCACTCATATTGAGTTAAGGTGAAAGAATGTCAAGCACAACTTCTCAAAGAAATCAGTTTAGCCAATTGAAGGCAAGCACAAAGGAAAGGGTAAAATGAAACAAACAACCACAGTGAAGAAAGAAGATGAGAAGCCTTCATGTTCACAATGCAAAAAGGAACGACATCCGGAACTAAGACCAAAGAGTTTCAGAAATAAGAAGGGTAATAAGAAGACAACTACTACAATCCAACAGGATCTTCCATTGGATTCAGGTGATGAAACCAAGATCGTGGCCATGGGAATACAAGGTAAATCTTCTTTTGCTAGTTCTAGTGCTAATACTCATTCTTTAAAATCTGAAACAATGGATGATGAAAGGAAAAGAAGTGAGCTATTCCATATTAGAGTTATCTCAAAACATACTAAGATTGATACACTCTTTGATAGTGGTTCACAAGATAATCTCATCTCTGAAGAAATTGTTAAAACATTGGGACTTGCAACTAAACCTCATCAAAAACCATATCTTTTAAGATGGGTATGTGAAGATGCTAAGTTATAGGTATCTAAACAATGTAAGCTCAGATTTGCAATCACCACTAAGTTCATAGATGAGGTAGAGTTAGATGTCGTACCACTTGATACTTATGGAATTGTTTTGGGAAGTCCTTATTTGTATGATAGGAAAGCTATCTTCTACAAGGAGGAGAACAAGTATCATCTTACAAAGGATGGGATTGAGTATATTGTAAGAGCCCATCGTGAGAAAACTAACTTGTCTCTTGTTACTACAGGACAAATGAAAAGGCTTGTAAATGCAAGCAAGAATTTTGTAATCGTGAATGTAAAAGATAAGGATGATGATAAATCCAAAGCTTTCAAAGGATGTGATACTAAACATAAAGATGAATTAGTTAAGATTATTTCTAACTATGATGAAGCGTTTCAGGAACCACAAGGATTACCTCCAAGGGGATAGACACAACATGAGATTCAGCTGCAACAAGATGCACCTCTTCCTAACATTGGCATGTATAGGTTATCTGTGCTTCAGAGTGAAGAAATAAAGAAGCAAGTTCGAGAGTTGCTCGAGAAAGGAGTCATTCAACCAAGTACTTCTCCATGCAGATCACCCTTTGTCTTGGTACCAAAGAAAGATGGTAGAAGGAGAATGTGTGTCAGTTTTCAAGCATTGAACAAAACTACGATGAAAAACCGTTACCCTCTTCCTCGTATTGATGATTTGTTGGATCAATTAAAAAATGCAACTTATTTCACTAAGTTAGACTTAAGAAGTGGTTATCATCCAGTAAGGATTTTTGAAGATGATATTTGGAACTACTTTCAAAACAAAACAAGGTTTATTTGAATGGTTGGTTGCGCCCTTCGGGCTTTGTAATGCTCCCACTACTTTCATGCAAGTTATGAACAATATATTTAGGCTATTATAGATGATGTTGTAATAGTCTACTTGGATGATATATTGATTTTCAATAAAAGTTGGGAAGATCATGTAAAGCATGTTAGAAAAATCTTAGATGTTTAGAAAAAGGAGAAGTTATGCCTAAAGATGTCAAAATGTGAATTTGGGAAAACATTTTAGTTTATTAGGACTATATTGTAGGGGGTGGTGAATTGAAAATTGATCCCTCTAAAGTTGAAGCCATGATGAAGTGGCCTAAGCCTAAAAATGTAACAGAAAATAGGAGCTTCCTGGGGGCAGTTCAATATTGGAGAAATTTCATCGCTAACTTTTCTTTTATTGCATCTCCTTTACATGCTTTGACACGTACTAAGCAGGTCTTTCAATGAGGAGGTAAGCATCAAAAAGCCTTCGAGACATTGAAAGAAAAGATCAGTACAACCCCAATTCTAGCACTGCCAAATTTACTGCAACCATTTAAGATTGAAACCGATGCAAGTGATTATGGGAACAGTGTCAATACAAAGGAGGAAATCGGTTTGTTACCATTCTGAGACCTTCATTGGTGGAGTAAGAAATTATCCTACTTGTGACAAAGAATTGTATACTTTAATTTAGTGTGTGAAGTGGAAACACTATTTGATGGGTAAAGAGGCAATCATCCATACGGATCATCAATCTTTGCAATATCTCCAATCACAAACCAAGTTACAATAGTCACGTCATTTTCGGTGGATGGGATCCTTGCAACAATTCCATTTGGTCATCAAGTATAAGAAAGGTATACAAAACAAAGTTGACGATATGTTATCTAGCCCTTCTGTTAATGCTTCCACTGTTTTACAACATAGTTCATTAGATCATGAAAGTCACATTGAGCAATATGCTACAGATGAAGACTTTAAGGATGTATATGAAACACTAATCCATGGTACTAAAGTGGAAGAATTACACTATCATGTACATGACAAATTGTTATATCATCTTGGTAAATTATGTAATCCATGAGATGAAGAAGTGCATGTAATCAGAGAAGCACATACTTCTCTCATTTCTGGTCATTTTAGTATAGACAAAACAGTGGCGCAATTACAACGCTATTGTTATTGGCCTCGGATGTATGAAATTGTGTCCAAATAGGTAAAAGGATGTGCGATGTGTGCTACTAGCAAACCAAGTAACAAAAAATTGGGTTTGTTTATGCCACTTCCTATACCTTCTCGTCCATGGGAAAGTGTGTCTATGGATTTTGTAGGGAGTTTTCCTATGCCTAGGAAAGGTCATGATTATCTATATGTTGTTGTGGCCTAATTTAGCAAAATGTGTGTTTTGGTGCCTTGTAAGAAGCATATGACAGGAGAAGGGACTACACATTTGTTCTTCCAATATGTTGGGGTTCATTATGGTTTTCCCACATCCATTATATATGATTGAGACTCCCTCTTTCTTGGGAAAATTTGGCCAACTTGTGGGAGTTAATGAACATTAAACTTCAAAAGAGCATCGCTTTTCTTCCACAAACCGATGGACAAACGGAAGTGTTTAACATGACAATGATACACTTACTCTGAGGATATTGTAATAAGCCTCCTAAGCTTTGGGATGAACAGTTGTATTATGTACAGCGTGCTATAACCGTGCCATACATTCTTCTACATAGAGATCTCATTTTGAGACATGTTTTGGATATTTGCCTAAGTCTCCTCTAGACTTCACTCTTGGGAAAGATTCAGTGGCGAATGGATGTAATGATGTAGACAAAGCCAAGAAGTTCATCGAGAAGATCCAATTGGTTCATCAAGCCATACAAGAACAATTGGAAAAGAGCCAAATCAAGTATAAGGCTAAGCATGACAAGCATCGGGTTGATCATCACTTCCAAGTTGGTGATCAAGATTGGCTACACATTGGCAAATAACGTATTAAAGGTGAAGGTAAAAAGCTCAAGCCAATCAATGTTGAATTTAAAGCAGCTGCAAGAGCCATTCTCCGGGAGGATGGCAAAGACCCTAGCCGAAATCTAGGGCCCCCAGTGCACCCCTGGGGTTCTTGGTCTGGAACCAAACAGTCAGTGCCATGGAAAAAGACCCTTGTAAGGGCCCCAAGTAGATGACTGGGGTTCTTGGTCTAGGACCAAGCAGCAAAAGACCCTTGTAAGGGCCCCTAGTAGATGACTGGGGTTCTTGGTCTGGGACCAAGCAGCAAAAGACCCTTGTTAGGGCCTCCAGTATATGACTGGGGTTCTTGGTCTGCGACCAAGCAGTAAAGACCCCTGAGAGGGCCCCCAGTATCTGACTGGGGTTCTTGGTTTGGGACCAAGCGGTTAAAGTCCCTAGATATGTCTAGGGCCCCTGGAAATATTCCAGGGTATCCATGCCTGGGGCATGGGTTGATCCTTGGTCTTGTACCTTGGTGGATAAGACCCCAGAAATGTTCTGGGGCAACCTGATCCTTGATCAGGTATCTTGTTGGTGTATGACCCTCC
>ML806887.1:31792-50886 GCA_009831015.1 Picea engelmannii
CCACCAAGCAACCCCACCTAAAACCCCTTTACCCTTGCTTGTGTTTGTTTGGGGCCTTGTTCTGTCTTAAGGGTTAATTAAAATATTAATTAAATGTTTTAATTATAACATGTTTAAATTAATATTTATATTAATTAAAACATGTTATTTTTAATTATTATTTTAATTATTATTATTACCCGTATGCCCTAGCCTAAAAGTATAAATAGAGGCCTACCCTCTACCCTTCCTACACTCACTTGTTCTATCCTAAAGAGATCAGATCTCCTCCTTGAAGTTGCGGCCCTCCTTCAACAGTCCAGTTCAGCTTCTGGTTAATTTTCTTGACAGGTCCATGAGCCCTTGATGTATTGAAGATCCTTCCTTGCTGATTTCAAGTCTGTGGTAAGGGTGTTGAGCTGAGGTTTGAATTGTTTGTTGTTGCAAACTGTGTGAAGCTGTCGTCATCCTCCTAAAACCAGATCGGTTGAGCCGTGGGTACAGATCTGGCCTCTCTCACTGAGCCGTGCCTCCTCCAGCACTGTTCAACCCCTTTCTCCTTGAGCTGCGGCCCCTCCAAGGGCCTGTAACCTTGCTCCTGTGTGTGAGGGTTTGGATCCATAAGATCTTTGTGTGTGAAGGTTTTGGATCCATAAGATCTTTGTGTATGAGGGTTTAACCATAAAGAATTATTGTGTGATGTTTCTCTTCTTGGTGGCAACTAAATCTATTCATCTCTTGGCGAGAGATCTAACCTAGATGGTAGATCTATGATCCTTAATTTTTTCTGAGCATAAGCACAAATGGCATTTCATCTATAATGTGTGACAATGTCACCTTGAAAGATAAGTCTTCAAGGTAAATGACTTGCTATTTTGTTCATTGGTCCAACTCTTTATTTAACTTGAAGTTTAATATGTTTGAGATCTGTTCCAATCTTGTTTAGATCTGATCTATATCAGATCCATAGAGTAAACCTTGTTCTACTTCTAGATCAGTATTTTGCTTAGATCAATCTATCATTTTCAGATCAGAGTATCAGTTTGTGTTTTGATCAACATCAACATTGTAGATTAGATTCTATTGACTATTCCAGATCTTCTATTCTTAGCTAATATCTAATATTGTTAGCTTAGATCTGAATGACAGTACTCACTCAGAAATTTGTTTGCAACTAGAATCTGTTATTGTTTCTCTGTTCAGACTTCAAGCAATTTTGTTTTATTTACTTTTCTGAAAAAAAATGAGACATAGTTGTTCTGCTAACTAAAAATATTAAAAGGACAGTTCTGCTCTGCTTTATTTCTCTAATTCTAACATGGTATCAGAGCTTAGGGCGTAAAAAGAAAAAGAGCTCAAGAAGTGTGCAGACTTGAACCTGCGTAGATCCTATTCTTAAAATTTGTTTTGCAGATCAGAAATAAGGACTGGCTTCCGTTGTGGATTTGAGAAAGCAAACAGGGTTTCAATTTTGGTTCAGCTACAAGGTGAGCAAATACCTTCACTCTCCTTAGCAGTCCTTTTAGACCTGAAACCTCTTGGGAAAAGTTAATTGTTTAAATACTCATTTATGCTTTGGAAATGAACTTAAATTATTTTCATTCTAACATTTAGAAAATGACTAGAACGGATTGAACATAAGAAAGTTCAATCTCTCCAATTTTAATTGTGCATTGTTATTCAAGGTCCAAGGATGATACTTGACAGCCTTTTCTACGTGCTAAGCATTAGAATTGGTTTAGAGACCTCTTCTAGCATATATCCTTGCCAACAGAAAGATACTCCTTGGAAATTGTTTCTGCAGATCTAAACCTTTGAATCACTAACAGACTTGGAAAGTTTTGAAGGTTGTTATCTCTGCATTTGTTTTTGGCAAGTGAGATCTGAATGACTGTGGATATGGCTATGGCTATGATCGAAAGTGCATGCCTAGGTAACATGATAGTTTTAAGTGCAATTTGATTTGGGTCAAAAGGTTAGAAAGTGCACAACAAGATATAAGCACATCCTTATCACAATACTAGATTGTCACTTTGATGCATGCTAAGGTTGACCATTGTAACACGCATGTTCATACTAACACTCTACTATGATTAGCTTCTCGTAAGCATGACTTCTCTAATTATTGACATAGTACATCTCCAACTCCATTTGGGATCAAGCCTGTTTGCCTCTGCTTTATTCACCACACCATGCTAGAACTACCCCTTTGACAAGAAGATATCCATGACATTTTTTATTTGGGTTGATTGATATGAAAGGCTATCTTGTTTATTATCTTGTACACTTGTGAGATGTAAGTTTGGGTGCCAAAGAAAACCTGTTTGGATCTTTGGTGGAGTGACCAATGCGAATTGGGAGAGTTTCCTTGTTAGGAAAATCTAGAGGCTAGGATCCATTATCTCTGGTGGATCCTTGGAGGGGACTCCTAGTAAATCCTCTAGCTTACCCTAGATTTTCAAGACTTTTCTATTCTCTGTTTTTTTTGAAAAATAAATGATAACTCTTACCCTTTCTCACTTCTGAGCTAGGTCGAGTTAGTTGAAGATCTGATACAGGATGCTTAGGCTTGTAACCATCATCTTGAAGATCTCAAGAGATAGGTTTCAGTTTTTATAATGTTATTGATGCTTGGTGACTTCTTAGTTTTTTTTTAATAAGCCCTTGGTAAATTACAATGGCATTAACAAAATCACTGGTAAAGAAATTTTAATGGGAAGCTGTGTAACTTCAGTAAATGAAAGCACCTTATGCATCCATATGTTTTGTACTACAAAGAGTACACGAGTTTTAAAGTTAACCACAATACATTGAGTGGTGGAAACTTGGAAATGACTTTGGTATTTGGCCTTGAGGAAAAACATGTGTGGGCTGACTTTTGTAAGAACTTAATTTGTCAATGATTCTTTAAGACGTATTGTTTGCATATGGATGAATAATGTTTTATCCACAGGACAGTAGAATAACCACTTAAGAATATTGGAATTACTTGAACTAACAGATTTGTATCAAACATCTGCATACACAAAAGAAGTCATAGATAACTTAAGGCTACAAAGTTCAAGTATGTCTTAAGCCTAAGCAAGTTTCATGGATACTTCTTTTTTACCTTCATTCTTGTGACTACAAATGACAACAAGAGAGATATGTGTACTTTTCTGTCATCTTTACGTATCCATGTCTCAATGGATTACTATCAGAATCTCATGTGTATTTTTTATTATTATATGACCAAGGAAGCTGTGATCTCAGCACATACCTATTTTGATGTAAGCTAAGTCTTTCTCCCTGGTTGGAAACCTAGCTATCTGTTGGTCTTTTATCTCTGATATGAAAGACAACATGTAACCTTGGGTTATTTCCTTGGTTAAAGAGTCCAACAAATTATCTTGGTAGTTGGGGTATTTTTCTTCGTTTTGAGAACCCTACAGATATCTCTTTCCGAGAGTCCTTAAATTGTAATTGAGTCATTATCCTTGGCACAAGAGCTCAAGAAGTCTGACTCAGCTTTTCATATTGAACTTGGTACTAGCACCAAGAACATCTTGAAAAGATATGACACCAGAACAGAGTCAAAAGTTCTTATAGGATCAGAGGGAGCCAATTTGCATATGACAGAGAGGCAAACATTTCATGAGGCTCAGAGGGAGTAGTCCCTGCATATGAGTTAGTCCTTGACCTACAGCAAAAATGGCAGCTTAATAGAATCCAGGAATACTGTCGGTTTCTTTTAAAAGGAAACCAGCCTGGTGCCGAGAGATACTAAAGGAAGCAGAAAAGATTTCAGCACCTAAGGGCACTTTCAAAGAAAGTAGAAACCAGATAAGTACACCGACCTTATAGCTAAATTGAATCTTGTAATTGATTCAGAACCTTCCACATTTGAAATGTGGGAAGATGCTGTGATAGAAGAATATTGAAGAATGATGTATGGTCAGTGTTTCAAAGATCTCATAACAAATCAGTGGTAACCTCCAATAAGATAAAGCCTACCACAGATGGTTGTATTGAGGGTATATTTGTGACTCGTGAAAGAAGGGATTATCTATGACAAGATCCTTACTTCCATCAGGATATTTTGTCGCAATTTTTGTTTTGGATACTTCATCTAATAGATGTTAAGATTTCTTCTTAACAGTGAAGTTAAACAAGAAGCTATCCATGAGAAAGAATCCCATGGATTATAACAAGCTCTGAGAGCTCGGTATGAAAGTATTGATAGAGTCTTGGGTTCATCTTTATATAAAGATTGTCCAAAATCTTCATGTCATCTTAGGATGATCTGTTCCTTACAGGAAAGGATGACTTGGGTCTTTTACATTACTTTCTGAGCTTGGAGGTTTGGCAGAAATCAAGAGAGATATTTCTCTCACAGGGTAAATATGTAGTTGATGTGCTTCGCAGTTTTGGCGTGATGAACTGCAAGTCCATGACCACACCAATGATCTCTAATCTAAAGAAACTACGAGATCAGGTCACAGGTTCAGATCCAGAAGATCCCACCTTATATCGGCAGATCATTGAGTTTTTTATGTATCTTGTACTTACGAGACCAGACATCTGTTATGCGGTAAATGCTCTCAACCAGTTCATGTGTGAACCAAAGCATATACATATGGTTGATGTGAAGCATATTCTGAGATATGTTCGGGGAACTATAACTTATGATCTTAGATACACTTCCAGTGGAGGTGTAATGCTCCATGGTTTTACAGATTCAGATTGGATGGGCAATACAGTGGATCGGAAGAGCACTTCTAGATATTGCTTCAGTTTGGGTTCAGCAATGATTTCCTAATCCAACAGGAAACAGGGCACCATAGCCCAAAGCACTGCAGAAGCAGAATACATTACTGCAAGTGCTGCTAGCAGAAAAGCAGTGTGGCTTAAGAAGCTACTTTCAGACTTGTTCAGTTCAGAACTTGAACCCACAGTCATTCACTGTGACAATCAGAGTTGTTTTAAGCTCACCGAGAATCCAGTGTTTCACGACAGATCGAAACACATTGAGATGAGATACCACTATGTCCAGGACATAGTTCAGAAGAACGTTCTTAGCATTCAGTATGTTCCAACGACATTACAGACAAAAGATATTTTTACTGTCCCTGACAAAGTTTGTACACTTTCATGACAAACTTGGTGTAGCTGAGAATGCCTCTCTTGCTGAGAGGGAGTGTTGAATTTAAAGCAGCTATAAGAGCCATTCTCCAGGAGGATAGAAAAGACCCTAGCCGAAATCTAGGGCCCCCAGTGCACCCCTGGGGTTCTTGGTCTGGGACCAAACAGTCAGTGCCATGGCAAAAGACCCCTGTAAGGGCCCCCAATAGATGACTGGGGTTCTTGGTCTAGGACCAAGCAGAAAAAGACCCTTGTTAGGGCCTCCAGTATATGACTGAGGTTCTTGGTCTAGGACCAAGCAGTAAAGACCCCTGAGAGGGCCCCCAGTATCTGACTGGGGTTCTTGGTCTGGGACCAAGCGGTTAAAGTCCCTAGATATGTCTAGGGCCCCTGGAAATATTCCAAGGTATCCATGCCTGGGGCATGAATTGATCCTTGGTCTTGTACCTTGGTGGATAAGACCCCAGAAATGTTCTGGGGCAACCTGATCCTTGATCAGGTATCTTGTCGGTGTATGACCCTCCCTAAAGGTGGACATGCCCACATGAGGGATGTATCCCATATGCAATGATGATAAAATTATAAGGTCACTTTGAGAATAAATGGACAAGTATTACCACCAAGCAACCCCACCTAAAACCCCTTTACCCTTGCTTGTGTTTGTTTGGGGCCTTGTTCTGTCTTAAGGGTTAATTAAAATATTAATTAAATGTTTTAATTATAACATGTTTAAATTAATATTTATATTAATTATAACATGTTTAAATTAATATTTATATTAATTAAAACATGTTATTTTTAATTATTATTTTAATTATTATTATTACCCTTATGCCCTAGCCTAAAAGTATAAATAGAGGCCTACCCTCTACCCTTCCTACACTCACTTGTTCTATCCTAAAGAGATCAGATCTCCTCCTTGAAGCTGCGGCCCTCCTTCAACAGTCCAGTTCAGCTTCTGGTTAATTTTCTTGACAGGTCCATGAGCCCTTGGTGTATTGAAGATCCTTACTTGCTGATTTCAAGTCTGTGGTAAGGGTGTTGAGCTGAGGTTTGAATTGTTTGCTGTTGCAAACTGTGTGAAGCTGCCGTCATCCTCCTAAAACCAGATCGGTTGAGCCGTGGGTACAGATCTGGCCTCTCTCACTGAGCCATGCCTCCTCCAGCACTGTTCGGCCCCTTTCTCCTTGAGCCGCAGCCCCTCCAAGCTGCCTATAACCTTGCTCCTGTGTGTGAGGGTTTGGATCCATAAGATCTTTGTGTGTGAGGGTTTTGGATCCATAAGATCTTTGTGTATGAGGGTTTAACCATAAAGAATTATTGTGTGATGTTTCTCTTCTTGATGGCAACTAAATCTATTCATCTCTTGGCAAGAGAACCTAGATGGTAGATCTATGATCCTGAATTTTTTCTGAGCATAAGCACAAATGGCATTGCATCTCTAATGTGCGACTGTGTCTCCTTCAAAGGTAAGTCTTCAAGGTAACTGACTTGCTATTTTGTTCTTTGGTCCAACTCTTTATTTAACTTGAAGTTTAATATGTTTGAGATCTGTTCCAATCTTGTTTAGATCTGAACTATATCAGATCCATAGAGTAAACCTTGTTCTACTTCTAGATCAGTATTTTGCTTAGATCAATCTATCATTTTCAGATCAGAGTATCAGTTTGTGTTTTGATCTACATCAACATTGTAGATTAGATTCTGTTGACTATTCCAGATCTTCTATTCTTAGCTAATATCTAATACTGTTAGCTTAGATCTGAATGACAGTACTCACTCAGAAATTTGTTTGCAACTAGAATCTTTTCTTGTTTCTCTGTTCAGACTTCAAGCAATTTTGTTTTATTTACTTTTCTGAAAAAAATGAGACATAGTTGTTCTGCTAACTAAAAAATATTAAAAGGACAGTTCTGCTCTGCTTTATTTTTCTAATTCTAACAGTATGGTCCATTTAAAATTTTGGAAAAGACTGGCGATAATGCTTTCCGGTTGGAGTTACCTCCATATATGCAGATATATTATGTGGTTAATGTTGAAAACTTGAAACTATATGAGCCTCCTATGATCATGGATCAGGGTGAAAATGTTCAAGTTCCTGTTGTTGAAGATTTTTCTCCTAAATATCTTGATCAGTTGCGGGAAGATGTTATTCCTGACAGAAAGGCGAGGACTTCTCTAAGAGGTGGCATGGATTATCTTCGTGTGGGTCTAACAGGAATGCATCGAAGTAAGGCACGATGGATGGAAACCAAAAGTGAGGTAGTTGTACCCTCACTTATTTTTTGAATAAAACCAAACTTTTGGTGATCCAAAATCTTCTTGGTGGGGAGGAGTGATCCAGGAGGATTTCCCCTAACCAATCCAATTAGAAAATTCCATGGAATGGGTTCGTTTGGTCTTTGGAAGCTTCCATGCCAACCAAGCAAACAAGATGTGGCTTCACGTGTCACCCATACACCTCAATGATCTGTGATTTCCTCTACTTCGATCGCGGCACCGCAGATCAATTATAGCTCTAGAAACAATATAAGGGATATTACAAGAACCGAGATGATAGAAGCATGCAGAGCGCTTTCAATCACTTTGGGGAAATTTTGAAGTCGAAGATTATAAGTGACTGGGGAACTGGAAGAACTTGAGGATTCGACTTTGTGACCTTCAACAACAAGCAGTCAATGAGTGATGCCATCAATGCCATGAATGGCAAGGTGCTCGACGGTAGGAACATCATTGTTAGTCCAACCTAGTCCATAGATAACAGAGGCAGTGGCTCTAGCAACGCCTAGAGGAGATAAGAATGTTGTTTAGGGCTTGATTTGCTCTAGTTCTTATATTTTATGTGGCTCTAATAGTTCTGTTCTTGGCGAGGGACTGTGCTTATTTTAATTGTTGGTGGGGATCGTGATTAGCATGTATTGTGGCAGCAAATCCCGTGAACAAGTGGGTCACGAGATCTGAGGATCTTAGTGGAGAACAACGATGATTGAAATTTGTATGAGGAGGAAAGTGCTCAACAAAGTGTTATCTCCAGGAAATTATAAATCGCTCAGCATCCCATGTGAAGCCAACATTTGATGTCAAATTGTACTTAGCATCTTTCTAAATGGATCAATTCATCAATTGAAATGGACCCGGAGACGTAACCCATATGGGTGAACTCCGTTATCAATTTGTTGAGTATTGCCTGTGTTATTTCAATTCTAGTTTTTAAATTTCAGTCCTTGAATGTTGGTTTTTAATTCATTAAGCCAATTTTTTAATGAAATTGCGGAAAATTGAGTTGGTCATAAGAATCTGAATTAGTGGGTTTTTTTAAATGAATCCTTTAATACTAAATTACGAATCAATCACAAGATGAGATGATAGAAATGAGAGCTTGGGTTGTGTATTTATACACATCTCAAGTAAGGCATCCCTCCAAGACAAGGACACATCCCTTCAAGAGGGGGTTATGGGCCCACAAAACAAGGGCACATACCACAAGAGGGTTATTGAACCTACATATCAAGTTTGACTTGGTCGGCCTTAACCATAAACCTAGTATAAAATAAATGAAATAAAATATGACCTAATCCATAATTACAAGTACATAATGATACATATCAATGGGCCATGGCCACATGGACATATTATAACAATAATTTCAACAACCCTCCTTGATTTGAGCAGGGGACCACAGACAGAAGTCATTGTAATACAAGATTACAAAATTTACTTCAACCCTTAATGCTAAGTAGAGGGCCAAAACACCCCCCAAACTCCACATTGTGATGTCTCGTTCCCAAGAATAGCCTCAGCAGGGAGTGACTTAGTAGTTTATCTGTTCCCGTAGACTATAGTCAGGCACAAACAAGGAACAAAGGGAGAAATAAGGGTGGATAAATGGCTAAACGATGAATTAAGCCAAAAAGCATAGGAAAAGTCACTTAAGCCAAAGTCAACGAAGAAATAGAAGAAAAAGGTGTTAAGGGGGACTTAATTAATTACTCACATTCGACTTAGGAGGGAAGGCGCCTAGCTTAAGTGATGTCAACGGCAAATTAGATCAGGGGAGAAATTCGACCTAATTCCTCATTATGTTATGATTTTGAGTTGAGAATGGGTTCCAAAGGAGGAAGTCGACCTCTTAGATGTTTTGTCGATTTCTAGAGGAAGCCACCACCCAGATAAGTTTCGATGTTGGAAGACACACCCTAGCCTTTCGTAGATACCATCCAGGTATTTCACCGTGCCAGATCCGTATTCAATATACCCAGTTCAGAGATTGCGCATTGCAACTAGTGAGGGCGCAAGGGTTAGAGACAGTTTTGTGTAGCTCGGAGAGACCAAGCCAGATCTCGCCATTTCCTTCTGACCCAGTTGAGAGGGAGCCAGGGCGCTTCTTTTGAGCTATCACTAACCAATTTTTGACGGAGGAATCTCCTACTGTGCAGCAGGAAACCAGGAAGTGTGTAGCACTTGGGGAAGTACAATGAGGGTTCCAGAGAGCTCACCATGACAAATCCGGAGAAACCCTCCCGACCCAGTACAAAGCATACCAGGGTGCTCAGTTTGAGCCATACATTGCCAGATTCCAACGGTGGAATCACTGGGGCACACCAATTGTCCAGGAGACGGGCACAAACCCCCACAGGGTCCCATCTGGGGTTCAGTTTGATCAGTAGAGGGGCAATCTTCAGTGTGACAGTCACTAGGAGGAGTTGTGAGGTCAAGGCACATCATTTGGGACAGTTTTCAGGCAAATCAGATGGCTATTGCCAGCAAGGCAAACTTTCCAGACATTTGCAACAGTTGTCGTGAGTATCCGAGATTGCATCTAGCATAACTGTGCATGCATGTTGTCGATTCTTCCCGATCTTTTGTATACGGGTATTTCTTGTTGTTTTGCATTGTATTCCAACGATGATCAACTCTTATGAGATCTAGCTAATGAGTATTTCCTATATTTCCTACATGCACATTGTATTTCCTGTTATTTTCCATAATACGTGCTATTGAGTTGTGTGGTTCCTTTATTTCGCATGCATCATATATTCTGCTCAAACACTTATTTATATTACACACACATGCAAAATCACCACACATGTTAAACAAGTAACTAAAACGCATCCAAAAACCCCCAGAGTATCAGATCTGAGAGTCGAGATATCAGTTTCAGTAGAGTTTATCCAGATCCATTGGATCAGGGATATTTCAGTGGTATCAGAGCCTTCCTCCTTCCAGCCTGTGAAGAAGTGCTTTCTCATGGCCCCATGATTCCGGGAACAAGTGCAGAATACCCAGAGGGTCGAGGTCATATTGGGGACGAGTACATCCAATACCACAAGGGACATAGTAGAGACAGAAGAGACAGGAACAGAAGGGACTACACTCCCTTCCACACTTAGTCAGATACAGAGCCAAAGTTAGAGGACAGGGATCACATCAGTTCTAACACAGGGGCAGACATAGAGAGGACTATGGGTGACAGGAGTGAGACACCAGAGGGCAGGCGGAAAGGACTTGAGACACATTCTCACATTACGTAGGCCATCTTGAATGACCTAGCTAGATGACAGCGGGATATGATGAATGCCATAGCAGAAATGGCCATCAGCACACAAATGATTCAGCATAGTGTGAGCACTATGGGTGCCAACGCGGCAGGAGGAGTGAGTAGTTCAAGAGGACACCAGGGAGGTGGGGCCAGTGGCTCTAGTGGATCTCAGGGAGGAGCAAGTGGACATCCTTCACCTATTCGTGCCTATACATCATCTGGGAGGATTCCCCGAACTCTATATCCGTAGTTCCAGGAGGGACAGCTAGGGCAGGCAAGAGGACAGCCAGGACAGGGGCAAGCAGTGCCACAAGATCCATTCGAGTACAAGAGAGATTATTTGGCACCAAGACCATAGCTCCATGCAGACATGAGTTTGCTAGATTATTGTTCAATCAGGTATAGGAACAAGCCCAAGGAGGCACAGAGGGGCAATGCACAAACTCAAAACATGGACTTAATTAAAAAAGTGGGGAAGTTGAATATTCCTACTTTCGACGGGTCATCTCGATGCTCAGCTCAGGCATGGGTATAGAAGCTTGACACCTATTTCAAGCTCAACCCGATGACAGAGTCAGAAGCTATTAGCTTCGCCACCTTGGATGGGGAGGCCCACGAGTGGTGGTATAATGGGCCGGTGACTTTGGGTCACAGCCACATTACTTCATATTTGGAGTTCACCGAGAGGTTGATGGAGAGGTTTGACAGGAGGGATCCAGAACTCCATTTCAAGGATCTGACACAGTTGAGACAAACAGGGTCAGTTGAGGCCTTCATCACAAAGTTACAGCAGAAGGCAGTGGTCGTATCAGATATTTCAAAGCACATATTGGTGATGTTCACCGAGGCGTTGAAGGAGCCATTGAGGGGTTGGGTTAAGGCTTTCAAGCGTCACACCCTACAGGAGGCCATTGTGCATACTAGAGACATGGGGGACTCGGTGTTGAAACCCAAAACCTTTACCAATCCCTTTGTGCCACAGAGAGACAAGGATCAGAAGAATCCTCAGAGGGATTGGAAGGGTAAGCCCAAGTTGGATGATGACACCAGACAGGAATTGATGAGGAAGAAGCTTTGCTTCTCTTGCAGAGACCCTTGGGTCCCAATGCATCGATCCATGGGAAAGGGACAGATCCACTACATTGAAGTGGAATCATGAAGTGAGGAGGAGGATGAGGAGATCAGGGTTGTTATCCCCACTTTTAGGGATAACTAAGGAGATTATGTCTCGAGGCCCACAGGTCCTAGACATGGAGTATTGAGAGCCAGGTCGTCTTGAGCATGGCCCTGGAGGGCCCATCTTTTCTTCCTTTCAGCGCCTCCACTTTGTCAGCAGCAACAGCATCCATCACCTCGGCTTAGTCCTGTATCAGAGATGGTTCTTGCTCCATGAGGTAATGAGTCCGGCTATCATGGTATGTGTCACTCTAATCTTCAAAACCTTTGAATATGTGCATCTAGTTCTTTTTGTTTCTAGCGGATGCTTGGATCTTATACTTATCCACTTGACCATGTCTGGGGGGAATGACAGGATGCCCTAGTAAGCTTGTGCCCATAGGTTTTCAGTTGCCACTAGGGGGATTCATGAAAAGTCATCGTCCGCTCTCGTCATACTTACCACTTGCCATCTTACTTCCCACTCATCCATCCCATTACATTGGTCTGGGCATTGGGTTGGCCAATCATTTAAGGGTTGCACCTTGCCTTGTTGGAAGAAGGGGCTAAAGGCCAGGAAGGTAAAAGCAGCGCTGAAAATAAAACCTCGAGATGCTTCGCCCAGGGATCCCCGAGAAAGCAGTAAAAGGCTTCTCAGCAAGAAACAAGAGGGGCCCAATAAAAATAATAAAGCAAGACCTAATCAAAGGATAGGGGGTATCATCACAAGCCAGCCTATTAGGTCCATGGGCATCTAGCGGTATGACACTACTAGCAGCTAGTTACCACGCCAAGGTAGTGGCTCTTTGTGGCATAGCCAAGAGAAAGGGGGTCTCATCACGAGCTAGCCTTCTCATTTCCGTGAAAGTGCTTGTGGGTAACATTGCCACCACTGGTCACCACGCCAGGGCAGTGTCCCCTGATTAGCTTCTTGAAAGAAAAAGAAATAAAGAATAAGGAATAAAAGGCATGAATGGGCTTGGAAACATTTGCATCCAAGACAGGTGCAGCTCGCCTTCTACAAAAGCACCCACAGGTAAGCCTTGCATTTCCCTGTTATCACTGCACCCCTTGTCAGGACATCCCTTATCCACCTCACCCATTAACATGAATTGGATTTGATCTCTTCCGGAAACATCCCTTTTCCAGTGGACATTAGCCCAATAGGACGCCCTGTCACTTCCTCTAAACTTGGCTTGCAGATTTGTATAATGTCTTTGAGCATTTGACTGAGTAAAAGGGGTTTCATGCACATGTTTAATAGTATTGATGATGAGATGTGATTGATATTGTTATGATCCCTATGACTTATGAGCCCATGGAGGGCGTATCTGTTGATGTGCAGGATCATACTCGACGGACAGGTACCATATTGGACAGGTACACATGGGGAGATGATTAGTTCGAACCTCCATGGGGTTGAAGAGCCCACCAAATGGATGTTGAGACCCCAGCAGGGGGCAGAGACGGGACAAAGGGGTTTGCACCGAAGAAGAGAAGGACGTTCCACAGAGGCACCCTCGCAGAGCCTTACCTAGGGGGGTTGTGCCCTCTCCACTGGGACGTTAACCCTGGAAGGCCCAGGACGTCATCCAGGATGCCCATGACATCATCCAGCATTATGGATGTTTTGGGAGACAACTATGGCAGTTTTGGCACGTGTGGCAGAACAGAGAGGCCCAAGGAGGGCTAACGTTTTGCTCCAGGAGGCTACATTTTCCCTAGAAAGGACTGACGTCACCCTAGAAGGGGCATGACGTCTTTCTTTTGCTTGATTAGGGTTTATTTTATAACATTTAATGTAAAATAGTATTATTGTGTATTTTGGCTTTGTCGGCCTTTTGATGACCTAAATTTTAATTAAGGTCATTGGTATAGTATATATTGAGGGTTTTCACTCTCATATTTTCATCATCTTTCACTCACACATTAGTGAAGTCTGAAATTTGCGCCCTCTTCTAGGATTTTTGGCTGAAATTTTGAGGTGCACTTGTTGAAGGAGACTTTTTCTTGGCATTTTTGGCATTTCTCTTGGTGGAAGGTTTACAACTAGGGTTTTGCTACATGAGTTCTTGGTTTATGTAAGTGAATTTCCGCAACACTTCTTTATTGAATGGTTATGGTACTATTTACTTGCATTTGTTATTATAATTTGTTGAATTAAAACCCTAGGTGACAAGCACATGCTAAGGTCTATGTCTCATGTCCCTACTAGGATCAAAAGCCATTTGATTTTGCTGAAGTTAGATAGAGCCTTGCAATAGCAACACTCTATCCATATTCTTCTAGCCTAGCCGGTTTTATACTTATTATTGAGCTAAGAAAGAGGAAAATGCATCAAGGCCTGGGGTTTCTACACCTTGGTGAGTCGTTTTCCCTTAGGGTTTGATAGATGAAGCCTTGCCTTAGCAACACTTCATCTTCAAACTTTCTTGTCCTTAACCATAGCATTTATCACTCAAGCTAGCCGTTTTATTCTTGTCAATGAGCTGAAGAAGGAGGAGAAACCACTAAGGCCTAGGGTTTCTACACCTTAGTGAGCCTTTCTCCCCTAGGGTTTCATTGCTGAGGCCTTGCTTTAGCAACACCTCAACATTTAACCCTCTTGTCTTCAGCCATATCATTGCTTTCTCAAGCTAGCTGTTTAAATTTTTCTTTTGAGCTAGAGAAGGAGGAAGACGCACTAAGGCCTAGGTCATCTACACCTTAGTGAGTCGTCTCCCCTAGGGTTTGACTTGTCAAAGCCTTGCTTTAGCAACACTTCAACATCAAACCCTCTTGTCTCTAAACCTATCACTATCATCACGGCCCTTCAACATTTGTAGCCCTTTTTTACTCCATTTGCCCTAATAAAGCACTGATCTAAGACCTCCAGTGTTTGAGTACCTTGATCATACACACATCCAAATACTTTGAACAATTACTAATCTTTCTAACCCTAGCTTAGACTAACAATCACTAACCCTATTGTTGTCGTCATCTATTCATGGTATAAACATCTCTATGCAGCATTTACTTATCTTTAAAAGCAATTGAATGATTAGCTGAAGCGTTGCTCCTAGTATTGTTACATTGATTGCCATTCATCATTGCAAAGTTTCTTTAGCATTTATTGTGAAGTGATATTGTGTAATCATTGCTATTGTATAAACTTTGATTTACTTCATCAATATTATTGCTCAATCACTTATTATCGGAAAGTCATTGATTATATGAAGTACTAACCAACAAGTGAGCTTGCACATGTATAGTTTCTTTGTTGCTTTGTCTCGGGCAGGTACATTGTTTGGTTATTACTTATCTTTATTGGCTGATTAACCGGGACTTTCTGATCGGTGGTGACTCGTGAGGGGGACTATTATACTTAGTCTTTCAAGCCTTTGCCTTCTCAAAACCCCAGGTCACCGGGGACGTCTCCCCTGGGCCTTACCTCCCTAAACAAAAAGAGTTATCCCATTGAGGTGACAGTAGTGGGATAATCCCAGTTACGCCAGTTTGCCCTCCTTTCATCTGTCTTTTACCTTAACTATAAACTGTGCGATAACAGGAGCACAGGCAGACCGTGATTCAGAGGATGAGCCTACACATGAGCCAGAGCAACATCCGAAGAAACCTCAAACACAGGCCGAGGCACAGCCAAAGGAGGAGACAAAACCTCACAAAGAGGTGAAAGGGGGAACCATAGCAACCCTTTCTGGAGTACCCAGGTACATCACTCTCAGGCTCAAGGCCTTATACAGGGGCAACACATGATAGTTTTAATAGATGGTGGGGCCACCCACAATTTCTTCGATGTGTCCTTGGTACCTCGGAGGGGGTTACACACTAAGGAGTTTGAAGAGTTCACCGTGGTTGTGGCAGATGGATATACTATGACATGCTTGGATATGGTTCTAGACGTAGAGGTCAAGCTAGGCAACTACACCCTGACAGATACCTTTTATGTAGTTGATCTGTCAGATACAGATGCAGTGTTGGGGGTACAGTGGCTATATTCATTGTGAGAGATTGGGTTCAACTATCAGACATTGACCATGAGTTTCAGAGATGCCAGTGGGTCGAGAGTAGTATTGAGAGGTATGTCTACAGGAGCACCCAGAGCAGTATCAGCGAAGAGGATGGAGCAGATCTTCCGCCACGGTGATGTAGCATATGCAGCAGAGTGTCTGATCACCCCCGGAAGGATTCAGAGGGTAGAGAGCCTTACCATCCACAGATCAAAGAGCTTTTGAGTCAGTATGAGCCAGTGTTTGGGCTGATACCACTAGGGAGGCCACCTGACAAGGGGTTCGAGCATACTATTGAGTTAGAGGCGGGGGCTACACCTGTGATCACCGCACCCTATAGACACCACAAGAGATTCAAGGACAAGATCGAGAAAGCAATCAAGGAATTGCTTGCAATAGGGCACATCAAGCCCAACACGAGTCCTTTTGCTTCTTCAGTCGTACTGGTACTGAAGAAAGATGGCACATTGAGGATGTGCATAGACTACAGAGCCCTTAATAAGAAAACGATCAAGAACAGGTACCCCATTCCGCGCATAGATGAGTTGATGGATGAGTTATATGGGGCAGTTTTCTTCACCAAAATTGATCTACGGTCAGGATATCATCAAATCATCATCAGAGAGTGGGACATAGAGAAGATAGCTTTCAGATGTTGTTTTGGGCACTTCACGTTTTTGGTCATGCCGTTTGGGTTGACCAATGCACTGGCCACCTTTCAGTCTTGCATGAATCACATCTTCAAGGGGCAACTGAGGAAGTACCTTTTGGTATTTTTCGATGACATTTTGATTTACAGCATGACATGGGCTGAGCATTTGGCACACTTGGAGGAGGTCTTGGGCATTATGCAGGCACAGTCATTATATGCCAAGGAGTCCAAGTGTGAGTTCGGGATGAGAGAACTACTGTACTTGAGGCATATCATCATTGAGCATGGAGTACATGTTCATCAGGAGAAGATCAGGGCCATTTTGGATTGGCCAACACCCAAGAACCTCACAGAGATGAAGGGATTCTTTGGGTTATGCAGTTACTACAGGCAATTTGTCAAGGGCTTTTCACAGTTGGGAGCACCACTCACAGATCTAACCAAGAAGGGTGCTTTTCATTGGACGAATGAGTCATAGTAGACTTTTGAGAAAATGAAGGAGGTTATGAGCACATGCCATGTTCTATCCATTCCGGATTTCTCTCGGTCGTTTGTCTTAGAGTGCGACACATCAGGGGTGGGGATTGGAGCAGTTTTGATGCAAGGGGGCCATCCCATTGTGTTCAAAAGCAAGAAGCTCAATGAGTCGAAGAGACTCTATTCGATTTACGACAAGGAAATGCTAGCAATCATGCATGCCTTAACCAAATTCAGGCAATACCTGGTGAGTAGCAGATTTGTAGTGAACACTGATTACAACAATCTCAAGGAAGTAACTTTTGGTATTTTTCGATGACATTTTGATTTACAGCAGGACATGGGCTGAGCATTTGGCACACTTGGAGGAGGTCTTGGGCATTATGCAGGCACAGTCATTATATGTGAAGGAGTCCAAGTGTGAGTTCGGGATGACAGAACTATTGTACTTGGGGCATATCATCAATGAGCATGGAGTACATGTTCATCAGGAGAAGATTAGGGCCATTTTGGATTGGCCAACACCCAAGAACCTCACAGAGCTGAAGGGATTCTTTGGGTTATGCAGTTACTACAGGCAGTTTGTCAAGGGCTTTTCACAGTTGGGAGCACCACTCACAGATCTAACCAAGAAGGGTGCTTTTCATTGGACGAATGCGTCACAGTAGACTTTTGAGAAAATGAAGGAGGTTATGAGCACATGCCCTGTTCTAGCCCTTCTGGATTTCTCTCAGTCGTTTGTCTTAGAGTACTACGCATCAGGGGTGGGGATTGGAGCAGTTTTGATGCAAGGGGGCCATCCCATTGTGTTCAAGAGCAGGAAGCTCAATGAGTCGAAGAGACTCTATTCAATTTACGACAAGGAAATGCTAGCAATCATGCATGTCTTAACCAAATTCAGGCAGTATCTGGTGGGTAGTAGACTTGTAGTGAAGACTGATCACAACAGTCTCAAGTATTTCCTAGATCAGAAAGACCTTAGCAAGAGACAGCAGAAGTGGGTCTCGAAGATCCAAGCCTTTGACTTTGACATTGAGTGTGTTAAAGGAAAAAGGAATGTTGTAGCAGATGCTTTGTCCAGGAGGCCAGGGTGTTCAATGATAGATATTTGCACAGACTGGAAGGCACATTTGTTGGTGGAGTACTCCAAAAACAAGTTTTCCTGTGAGGTGTTGGATGGACAAGTAGTGGATGACAGATACCGGGTGTTAGACGGTGTCATTTTCTACAAGGACCGGATCTACTTGGTTCCAAAATCTACCTTAAAAGGGAAGGTTCTAAAGATTTGTCACGATTCACCTACAATCGGGCATCAGGGATTCTTCAAAACATACCGGCAGATCAGGGAAAGATTCTCATGGAAGGGTCTCAAGGATGATGTACTGAAGCACATCCGGGACTTCACGACTTGTCAGCAGAATAAGTCTAAGAAGACACACCCCGCAGGGCTACTTCAGCCTCTACCCATTCCGGAGCATAAATGGGAGAGCATTTCTATGGACTTCATTACAGGACTTCCTCGAGTGCAGGGTAGGGACTGTATATTTGTAGTGGTCGACAGGCTGACCAAATTTGCACACTTCTTTACCATACCCATGGACTATAAGGCCATACAGGTAGCGGAACTATTTTTCAGAGGGGTTTTCCAGTTGCATAGTTTACCCAGGCAGATAGTTAGTGACAGAGATGGGCGCTTCATCAGCGTGTTTTGGCAGGAGCTTTTTAGGTTGGTGGGAACAGAGTTAGCCACAAGTACCAGCTACAACCCGCAAACAGATGGATGAACAGAGATTGTCAACAAATGGATGGAGGGGTATCTGAGGAATAATGTGGGTGGGCAGCATCGCACATGGGTGAGTACTATTACAACACAACTTACCACATGTCTATCAGGATGTCACCGTTTAGAGCATTGTGTGTGTTGAAATAATGTAACTGCGAAGAGCATTCTTATTATTTTGTTATTGGATTAAATCCCCATTGAGGATTAATCATGTTATTATTATTATTGGATTAAATCCCCATTGAGGATTAATCATGTCATTATAATTATTTTTATTATTAGATTAATCCCCATTGAGGATTAATCAAGTCGGTAATTGTATAAGGACCAAATCCCCTTTTGTGGATTGGTCATCGGACAATTACAAAGTGCAGAATAAGA
>ML806887.1:61345-86871 GCA_009831015.1 Picea engelmannii
TATTATATCTAACTACCATAGTGGGCCTTATTTAATAATATAGTGGACCTAGTCCACCTTACATTGAATGACCTCCACTATTATCACTATGGGCCCTCTGGGCCCCCCCACTACCTCTCTAGCTACCTTACACGTTGTAGGCAACCAGGAAGTGCATAGCACTTAGGGAAGTACAGTGAGGGTTCAAGAGAGCTCACCGGGACAGATCTAGAGAAACCCTCCCGACCTAGTACAGAGCTTACCAGGGCGCTCAGTTTGAGCCATACATCGCCAGATTTTGACGATGGAATCATTGGGGTGCACCAATTGTCCAGGAGAGGGGCGCAAACCCCCAGGGGGTCACATCTGGGATCCAGTTTGATCAATAGAGGGTCGATCTTTAGTCTGACAATCACCAGGAAGAGTTGTGAGGTTAGGGCGCATCATTTGGGACAGTTTCCAGGCAGATCAGATGGGTACTTCCAGCAGGGCGAACTTTCCAGACATTTGCAGCAATTGTCGTGAGTATCCGAGATTGCATCTAGCAGATCTGTGCATGCATGTTGTTGATTCTTCCCGATCTTGTGTATATGGATATTTCTTGTTATTTTACATTGTATTCCAGCGACGATCAACTCTTATGAGATCTAGCTAATGAGTAGTTCCTATATTTCCTACATCCACATTGTATTTCCTGCTATTTTCCATAATACATGCTATTGAGTTGTGTGGTTCCTTTATTTCGCATGCATCATATATTATGCTCAAACACTTATTTATATGACACACACATACAACATCACCACGCATGTTAAACAAGTAACTAAAACGCAACCAGAAACCCCCAGAGTATCAGATGTGAGAGTCGAGACATCAGTTTCAGTAGAGTCTATCAAAATCCATTGGATCAGGGATATTTCACACATGCTCCTTCATAAAACCATCAAGATCATCAATGGCCAGCATCGAGCTCCAAAGGGAATTAGGTGGCAGATGTTGTAGTTTGGCAGGGACATCATAATACTAAGTTATGGCCAATGGTCAAGAATATTTCTCTCCACAGTGATCAAATAGGCCAACAATAAAGTCAACTACATCAAAGTCTCCTTGAAAATAATGATCAATTTGAGCAAGAAGGACCCAAGGTGGAGATTTGTCCTTACAACACACGAATGGACCAACAAAAACCTTTATCACATCAACAAGAGTGGAGATAGCCCAATTAGGTATATGCCTTGACCTATCTGAAGGAAGAGTAACTGATGCAAGTGAATCATGTAAGGTGTCGCCATCATCACTAAATAATGGAGTCGAACTGTAAAGAGCATCTACTACAAGACGACTAGATAATCCATTAAGAAGAGCATCACCATTTGCAACATGAGCATTTGGATGAGCCACAGACAAGATTATCCTAAAAAAGTGAAGAGACATATGCAACAAGAGGACTAGATGAGTCATCAATAGGGTCCACTTCAGGCATAGGAGTCTACCTAGAGACTGAAGGAGTAGTTGGGAGAGTACTCATTGAAGTAAAGAGAGGACCATTTCTTACTGTGAAGGAGAACAACCATTAAAACACAGCAAGAATCATCTGGAAGAGGCCCCGCATGGTGATGAGTATAAGGATGATCCATGGAAGCATGCAGAGATTCATCTAAAGAATCTTTTGAAAGAAGTAATGGAAAGATCTTGGCAAACTGTAAGTAGGGACCTCGTCAATTCAACCATTCTATGAGTGGTGGGATCATAAAGGTGGTTTCCCTGAAATGTTGCACTATAGCCAAGAAGCATAGCAGGAGTCTAGAGATGTTGAACTATTTCTCCTTTCAATCGAAGCATCGGCCCATTCATTAGATCCAAAAATTATGAAATGCGTAATAGAATGTTTGTTGCCATACCATTCCATATAAGGAATCATACCTATGACAGCAAGAGTAGTTGTTCTATTAATGATATGGGTTGCACAAAACAATCGCTTCTCCCCAGAATGAAATCTTCTTCTTCTTAGAACAAAGCATGCAATGAGCAATCTCCATGATAGCCCTATTCTTTCATTATGCTACTCCATTTTGTTGTGAAGTGTAAGGAACAAAGCTTTGCCAAGAGATGCCCTAAGATATGATAAATGGTTGGACAACATTGTTATTATATTCAACTCTGCCATCAGTCCTAAGATACTTGATCTTCCCGTTGTTTTGATTTTCCACAAGATTTGAATTCGCGAAACTTTTCCAAACAACTCATCCTTAGATTTAATGTTGTATACCCAAGAGTGAGAAAAAACATCAAAGAAGGTGATGAAGTACTTAGCTTCCCTATTAGATGTTGAAATATTGTAACTGCAAACAGTATTCTATTTATTATTGAGTCATTATTCATTAGATCAATCCCCTTTTGTGGATTGATCATGTCGGGCATTGTAATTGACCAAATCCCCTTTTGCGGATTGGTCAAACCCTAATTGTATTATGCAAATTAAGAAGTCGGCCCTCAGGCCTAATTAAAGTGGTTTTAACCACTAAGAAGACAAGTCGACCCTGCCCAGTGAAGAGACACCTTTCCAGCACTTGCCAGTGCACTCATCACTCATCAAGTGCACAAGTTTGGTAGCTGCAGTTGGGAGAAGAAGGAAGAGAGAGGCGCATTGCTCAGTGTTGGATATTCTCTACTGTTTTGGTTTATTGTCTTGGCATTGTATTGGCTATCTATATGAAGGAAGTTTTTGTTGGGTTTTCTCCCCCATGAGGGTTTCCCAGGATAAATGTTGTCTATCTTGTGATTGTGTTTCTCTCAATGATCCTACCTATGTTATTGTTATCTAGTAAATTGAAAAGAAACCTAATAATAGCTCAAAACTTAACATGGTTTCAGAGCTAAGCTGAAGAGAGCATCTTTCACTGGATAAAGAAAAACGTCACTGTTGTCGTACAAGAAAATTAGGGCTTTTTGTTGAAGAGGAAAATCAACCTAAAAGCCATCTAGAAAAGTGCGCCCTAGCCTAGGGAACTCTTTGGCACCTTGAGCACACCTTTTCAGTGGTCAGATACTCCGAAAAGTCAAACCCTAGTTTTGATTGGTACCAGAAGTACTAGAAAACCAGAAAACCAGAAGTACCAAAAAACCAGGAAACCAAAACCAGTACCAGTCCAGATTTCCCAAAGCTCAGTTTCAAAGGGTAAAATTTGGATTTTCATAAATATGATTGCACCAACTTACTCGCCTCAACTCAACGCATCTAGCCCCTGGATCAGAATTTCAAAATTTGAAGTTTGAAAAATTAGGGTTTCCTCATAAAACCCTAAGTTGCAGTTGCAGTTGCAGTTTCAGAATCAGTTGCAATATCAATTATAGTTGCAGTATCAGTTGAAGTATCAGCTGCAGTACTAGTTGCAATCACCCTTGAAGTTTTAAAGAGTTGGTAATTATCACTGTTGCTACCAGATGGTGCCACTTCCTGCGAATACAATCAGAGGTATGTATTCACATATGTTTAAACTGTTAAGCTTTAAAGGATATCTGCAGGAGAAGGGATCTCTTGCCATAGATCCAGAAGGATCTCAAGATTCAACACATTCAGAGGAATAATGCAACCCAGGTTTGATTATTCTGATATGCATCTATTTGTTATGACATTATTTTGATCTAGGTTGCATGTTGAAGTTATGACCATCATACTAACCTTTGGTCAAAATTTCAGTCAAAGTATTAGATTGATTAAAGTTGAGATCATAGAGTTTATCCTCTAACCTAGCTTTCTGTCAAGATAGCATATTGTCTTAGTACAGAAGACAGGTTGAAGAAAGCACTCGTCATCTTGAGTGAAGGAGACTTGGAAGAAAAGCAACACACTCATTCTTGAGGACAAGGCTCCATGTTCCAGGTTTGATTAATTAAGTTGATAAGATTCAAAGTTGCACGTGACAAGTTGATAACTACCCATTTACAAGTAAACACTATAGTTGAGGTAGCAGTCTTTGAAAAGTATTATACTTGGTAGCATGTGAGCATATTGAGATAAATGCTTAATGTAATCATTTACCAGATACAACTAACATCTCCTCTAGGAGAAACTTCTTGTGTTGGTTCCAGGTCACCATGGAGGAATGTTTGATCACAACACTAGAAGAGTGTTGACCTCATTTCGTATTGTATTTCTTACTCTTGATCTTTGTTTCAGACAGGTCACAAGTGATAGCTCTAAAGGAGCTACTGTGACGATTATCCGTGCTATTGTTTTGTTTACTATTATCAAAAGAGTATTATTCTTGCTTGTTGTTTTGTTGACCTTGTTTCAGGTCACATGTAATAACCCTGAGGAAGCTATAGTGAAGGTTGCAGAAGGCAACAGATTAGATGAGACATGAAGCAGACTATGTACATGACCATATACATTCATGTACCAAAGAAGATGAAGAAGAAGCTATCTTTTTAGATCTAGAGTATCGCATATGGAGATTGATTGTAAGGAGCAGAAGGCTCCAAAGATGACCGAACATTAGAACAAGAACTCACAGTAGACTTGTTCAAAAGATAATGAAGCCACCTTGACAGGAAGCATAATTCACTTGAAGTCTGACTCAGCTTTTTATATTTAGACTTGGTATTCAACACCAAGTATACCCCATAAGAGATCCTTGTAGACTCAGAAGAAATCGAGAGTAAGCCTGATCTCAGAAAGGATCAAATGAACAGACAACTTCCAGGACTGGGAGACAGATGCCATGAGAAGACTAGATCGTAACTTCAGAAACTTCTAGGAGATATGAAATATCCTAGGAAGATTCCCTTGTTTCAGTGACAGAAAAGGAAGCCAGTCAAAAAGACTAGGATATGGATTCTTCCATGAGACTATAAGAGAACTCAGTATTGACTTCCAAGATTGATTTAAACAGATCAAGCATGTTGCAGATGTACAAAACCTGATGTGTGTCTAGAGGATTCTCCCAGCAAGAGGGAGAAGACTATGACGAGACACTTACTCCAGTAATTGAAGAAATAGTTCCAGTATTTATGAAGACAACCAGAACAACCATGATTCATATATAGTATGACATGCAGGGGGAGCAATCCCCATATTTAAAATTGAGTGACAGTTGGTGCATTACATTAGTTGGGTCATGGAGACATGACTACGATAAAAGATAGAGTTACCTCCATGAAAGAAGAAGAGCTACCTTCTGTATCAATTATTGAGCCACTCTTAGTTTCAGATGAAGTTGTTGTCGTGGTAGAATAAGAAGAGTTAGTCTCAGATTTCAGCAGCCACAGTGAGGATGAAGCAGTCATTCTCAGCCTCAGAGTAGCTGCAGGTGCAAAGTCCAAGTTCCAAAAGGAACAGTTGTAGAAAGAGGAGAGGACACACTCTCAGGCAGTGAGACAGATAGTGCTTTGTAGAGAGCACATAGAGCTAGCACATGATTGTGCAGATTGAGTTGCAGTTGAGCAAGTGTACCAGATTGGTACAATGTAATGTGAAAATTTGGTTTGAAGTTGAAGATATAAAGACTCAGGTCTGCAAGTTGAAGAAGGATCTATACAGGTTGAAGCAAGCTCCTAGAGCTTGATATAGCAGAATTGACAGTTTCCTGAAGAGCTTGGGCTTTACCAAGCGTAAAGTTGATTCTAACCTTTACCTCAAGATCATGAATGATGAGTCAGTAATGTTACTAATATATGTAGATGATGTATTCTTGACAAGATGAAGAAAAGCTCATCTCAAATTGCAGAAGAAGCTCGCTACAGAGTTTGATGAAAGACCTAATGCTTTATCTCTTAGGTCTTGAAGTTTGGCAGAGCCCAGAGAAGATCTTCCTTAACCAAGTGATGTATGCAGTTGAAATAATGAAGAGGTTTAAACATGTTGGAATGTAAATCCATGTACACACCCATGGAAACGAAGTTGAATCTCCTGGCAAACACTTCGTCAGAATTAGTTGATGCTACTCTGTACAGACAGATTATTGGTTCGGTGATGTATCTGACGAATACTAGACCGGATATATGTTTTGCTGTGAACACCTTTTGAGTTAGTATCTGGTAGAACCCAGACGTGTTCACCTAGATGATGCAAAACATGTGGTGAGATACCTTAAGGGTACATTGGATTTTGGTCTTTGCTATACTAGAGATCATGACTTCAGATTGTATGGATATACTGATTCAGATTGAGCTGGAAGTGTTTCTGATAGAAAGAGCACTTCAGGATGTTGTTTCAGTCTGGGGTCAGAGATGACTTCATGGCAGAGTAGGAAGCAACCCAGTATTGCTCCCAGCACGGCAGAAGTGAAATATATTGTAGCATGTTTCGCCAATTGTGAAGCCATATGGCTTCGGATGTTGTTGACAGATCTATTTGATCTGGAGATGGAAGCCACCGTGATCCTATGTGATAACCAGAGTTGTATAAAAATGATGTGTTCCATGATGAGTCAAAGCACATAGAGATCTAGTATCACTTCATTCATGATATGATGCAAAGAGGAGCTATAAAGCTCCAATATGTTGGCATAGATGAACAGGTTGCAGATGTGTTGACCAAGCCTTTGTCTCGTTTAAAGTTTGAGCACTTTCGAGACAAGCTTGGTATAGTCCGAAAGGATCTCCCTCGAAAGGGGGAGTAGTGCTGATGATACTATGGTATCCTGACCAATAGCGGGTAGCTCAGTTAGGATTTTATATCCTAGGGGACCGATCATCCCTGGACAGATCCTGAAGGTCCAAAAGGACGAGCTGTCAAAGTAGTTTTGCATGTATATGCTAGCTTTGGTCGGTAGTGGTAGCTCCATTAGGATTTTATATTCTAGGGAATCTTTTAATTCCTGGGAAGATCCTTTGGATCTGTCAGAGTACCACAAGATGTTGATGTCAGCCTTGTGCTGAAGATTTCCAGCTTCGTGCTAATGTTGATGCCAGCCTCGTGCTGAAGATTTCCAACTTCGTGTTGATGTTGTTGTGATGCCAGCCTTGTGCTGAAGATTTCCAGCTTCGTGTTGATGTTGATGCCAGCCTCGTGCTGAAGATTTCCAGCTTCATGTTGATGTTCTTCGGATGTCAACCTCGTGCTGAAGATTTCCAGCTTCATGTTGATGTTGTTGAGATGCCAGCTTCGTGCTGAAGATTTCCATCCTAGTGTTGATGTTGATGATGCTCCAGCCTTCGTGTTGTGATATTGTTGTTGTTGATGTTGTATCGGCCTTGTGTTGTTATTGATAATGATGATGTATTAGTGTTATACTAATACATGTTGATGTAGATGATGATGATGCCACTTAAGCTTCTTGATGAAGATGATGATGATAATGTTATTTCAACTTTAATGCTGAAGATGATGATGTTACTTTAGCCTCATGCTAAAGATGTTGATGATATTACTTTAGCCTCATGCTAAAGAAGATGATGATGTTACTTTAGCCTAACGCTAAAGATGATGATGATGTTACTTTAGCCTCATGTTGATGAGGATGATGATGCTACTCCAGCTCCATGCTATGAACGATGATGATGAGAAAAACTTCCGATTTATAGATATGTCAGTCAATGTTCCAGACGGTTGTTGATGTTGTTTCCCTCTCTCTCTCTCCTGATGATGTTGTAGAATACCCTTCTTGTTAAGGGGGAGTGTTGAAATATTGTAACTGCAAAGAGTATTCTATTTATTATTGAGTCATTATTCATTAGATCAATCCCCTTTTGTGGATTGATCATGTCGGGCATTGTAATTGACCAAATCCCCTTTTGTGGATTGGTCAAACCCAAATTGTATTATGCAAATTAAGAAGTCAGCCCCCAGGCCTAAATAAAGTGGTTTTAACCACTAAGAAGACAAGTCGGCCCTGCGCAATGAAGAGACACCTTTCCAGCACCTGCCAACCAGTATTAAATTTAAATAAAGGAAGCCAGCACCTCATTATCTCACTCACTCATTCACTCATCAAGTGCGCAAATTTGGTAGCTGCAGTTGGGAGAAGAAGGAAGAGAGAGGCGCATTGCTTAGTGTTGGATATTCTCTAGTGTTTTGGTTTATTTTCTTGGCATTGTATTGGTTATCTATATTAAGGAAGTTTTTGCTAGGTTTTCTCCCCCATGAGGGTTTCCCGGGATAAATGTTGTGTATCTTGTGATTATGTTTCTCTCAGTGATCCTACCTATGCTATTGTTGTCTAGTAAATTGAAAAGAAACCTAATAATAGCTCAAAACTTAACATTAGAAGATGTAGCCATAGACCTGTGGATATCACTATGAAATAGTGCAAGAGGCTGAGAAGCCCGCCTCACTTTCTCCTTAGGAAAGGACTCTTAATGATGTTTCCCCGTTACACACCCTTCATAGGCACCACTGTGTGTTTCAATGTGGAAGATCAGCAGCCATAAGAAGATGACTCCTATGTCATAAAGAACCAAAGTTGGTATGACCGAGATGTTGATGACATAGCATACTAGTGTCATCGATTTTGACCTCCATAGCAACAAACCCTTTTCTTTATGAGGAAGAAGTAGTCTTCCCCAGCTTGTGCAGATCATCAAATTTGTCACAATATCCTGAGAGAGTGATAACTAAGGCGAAGGGCTTCCCTCCTGTATAGGGCCATGCATGCATCTTTGGTCTAGGAACCGGAGGAAGGTGGAGGAGGAGTTCTGAGACTTCTTGAAAACACAAAGAAATTGACCTCTGATCTCATAATAGCTGGGACACTAAAAACTGAAGTGGTCCTTCTAGGAATTTTCTGAATTGGAGATTTAATGTAAAACAGAAAATTTCACCTCTAAACCTAGAAGTTTCCAGGATCTTAGCCCTATGAATATTCAGCCTTGGGGCTGTTATGAAATATAAATAAAACAGTAGCGGAAAAATAGCAATATTTCACTTCCTAACAGCCCAATCTTCTAAGCAATCCAAGCAGAAAAGATACCAAATTGTCTAGATAAGTTTTATCCCTCTAGGGCAACTTATCCCACAAACTAGATCTGAAAATTCACTTTCACAGTAGTAAAACAGCGGATATAGCTGCAGCAAAACAGCCCTTAGATTCTTCAATGATGATGTTAAATCTCTCGATAAATTTTCCTTTTACTTATGTCAAATCAGCAAGACATATATAGTTGTAAATAAAAATACATGAAGAACATATATAGTTGAAATCAAATCTGGAAATTGCACAAGTTTTGGACAGATGAAAAATTAATTTATATGCTCAAGATGAAGTTCAAGTACATACCATATAGCCTTCTCTCAAGGCCAATACAAACCACTAGCTCTCCAAAACTATAGCTAGGGAAAACAATGAAAACCCTAGCTCAACAAAAGAGCTACAACATGCAAGAATCACTCCAACAAGTCCTCCAAAGTAAGACATCCTCTTCTCTTCTTCTTCTCCACCAATATACCCTAGGGTTTTATCACAAAATCCTAATCTCAAATCTCCAAGGGATAAACCCTAACCTTATATTTCCAAGATGCTCCAAAATACACCAAGAAGACAAAGAAACCCTTGCAACTCGAGAGAGAGAGAGAGAGAGAGAGAGAGAGAGATCAAGTACAAATGAAGACCAAGAGAGAAAAGACCAGTACACACTTTTCTCCAAGGTCACATCTCTACACAAGAGTGAATGATATGGATGAGAAGGACTCTCTCCTTCCACTATATAAATGAGAGGTAAGGGAGGCCAACAATACTATGTGGGCCCAAGCCCTTACAAGCAACCTACAATAAGCACCTGTAGGCGTACACAAGTGAAGAGCTCCACTCCAAAATACACATGTCATGCTCCAAGGTGAGGTCATACACAATAAGGGCTCCAAGATGGTGGAGCTACACAAGGTATGTCCACACCTCTCAGTCACAAGCCTCCATGGACTCTATCGATCCTCCTAAGCCATATACTGCATTGGATCAGAAACCCCTTATTAACCCCTAGATTTTCACCCTTGAAAATCTTGAGGATTAAGAGCCAGCATGCAACACTTTGGTTGGCATATTGAGATTTTCCCAAGGTTTTAGCACTTATGTTGAGCAGGAGGTTGGTTCACACACGAGGTAGGTACATGATCAGTACATGGTTGCTTAGTTCAGAGTCACGGTCTACTTGGTTTCCATGCATTTTTGAGAGAGAGATGTATACATACAGGTGTTGCTACTATTTAGGAGGCACGGTTTGAGTGGGTCTCCTGGCAGTTTGGGGTAGTTCAGAATATACTGTATGAGTCCTTGCACGATTCTAGGCCCGATGACACTTTTTCCGGGTGACATGCAAGAACTTGCTATTTTTGGCAGGTTGTGCTCCAGGCCCCAGATTCAGAGAGCGCAGTATTGATCCTTGAGGCATCCAGAGGACTTTGGACCTTTTTTCGGATGATGTCACCCAGATTACTATTTTTAGCAAGTTGAGCATTAGGGCCCGCGTGACAGTTCTGATTGCATATTCGGATCCCTTGCAGAAAAAAAAGATTAATGAGTATAAATTCAAGGGTATTCAAACGACTTTCTATTTTTGGCAATATTTATGTAGGCGGTTGTCATCCTAGTCATCCAGGGTGATGTGGATAGTTTTTCTAAAAATAGGACCAAGAATCTATTTTTACGGGGCCTTATATTTAGAGGATTCTATTTTTAGACGACCTTAATTTTAGAGTTCCTATTTTTAGCGGATCCTATTTTTAGTTGCCTCTATATTTAGCAGGTCCAGTCATCGTCCATAGAGTGCCAAGTCGCATCCTTAGAGGTTGACATGTGGCAGTTCTTCAGTTAGATGTGGCGTCCACCTAAGCTAGTGCGCATGTCTCACAAGTTAGGGGGGTTGCATGAGTTCACTAGAGTTATCTCCCTCATGCATACCATGCACTTCAGTTTGCTTTTCCACTCACTCACTTAACTTTACCATGCACTCATGCGCCCACTCTAAACTCACACTCTGCTTTTTCCTTCTCCCATGCATGCCATGCGCCTCACTTCACCCCTCTTCTCACTCATTCATGCGCATTCAAACTCACACTCACTCTTAGTCATCTCACTACTCCTCCCCACATCCACTTAGACTATATTCTTATCCTCTTCATGCGTCCCTACTTCTCCTTCAGATATGTGCCCCCTCTAGCTATATATTTGATCCAGGTGGATCCAAAACCACTCGAAAATACTCAAATGCAGAAAAGGAGGATCTAGGAATGACCCAGAAGTCTCAGAAGGGTCCCTAGGCTCAGAAAATGCTCAAAAATCAAAGTTCTCGGAATTGGATGAAACCAACACCATTGCGTCCGGCTCGTTCTCCCGATTTCGACCATATATTTACTTTCTCAAACAGAGCTCGTATGAAGAAGTTATGACACTGAAGTTTTTCGAAAACAATGATAAAAAGTCAAATAGTCAACATGCCGTACTGATGACGTCAGCAGTACGAATGTTGACGTCAGCATGACGTGTCACCTTCTAGAAGCCAACAGTTTGGCAGATCCAGTGAAATCTGGCGGATTTCCGCCAGATCTGGCGATTACCACCAAATCTGGAGGAGGTTCGCTAAGTTTGGCGAACTGGTTAGCGGTCCTGCTTATTTAACCGGGCACTCTTTTCGAGACTATACGGATCTGACAGGCAGAGGCTGCATTGGAATTCATGCCAAGAGGTGTTCTAGGCGACCTGCTCAGAAATAGGTAGACTTTATACTCAAAAGTTGCAGAATTTCGAGAGGATTCTGAATATGCTATATGTTTCATCATCAGAGTAGCCGAACAAAAAAGTGCCTCCAGAAGAGGAGTGGCACGCTTTTCGAGACTGTGCGGATCTGACAGGCAGACGCTGCATTGGAATTCGTGCCAGGAGGTGTTCGAGGCGACCTACTCATAAATAGGTCGACTTTATACTCAAAAGTTGCAGAATTTTGAGAGGATTCTAAATATGCTATCTATATCGTCATCAGAGTAGCCGAACAGAAAAGTGCCTCCAGAGCCCATTTGAGCGAGCCATGCATACTCGAGTTTACAGTCAAAAGTTGCAGAATGACGTTTTCCAGCCACCTATGATGTCTGTTTCTGCCCAGAATCACAGAGCTGAAAGTTGGTTTTTGGGAGCTCTTATGTAAGCCTTTCTTTGTAATTTTTAAGCATTTGAGATTAATTAAAGAGTGGTCTCACTGTTGGAGTGGACCCGGAGACGTAGCCAGGAAGTCTGGTGAACTCCGTTACCAATTCTTGTTCATAGATGGTTTGCTTACATGTTTATGTGCTCATGTGCTTGATGGATGTTCTTTAGTTTTGCATTACAAAGATGGTTAACAGTTAAAAATTCACATGCAAATAATGGTTAAAAGATCTTGAATTTTAGATCAAGTTAAATTTCAGATCAATATTTGAGGCTTTCCATGGGTTATTTCGTCGGTTCTTAGCAGGAGCAACATAGTATCTCTTTCATTCTTGTTGAGTTTTTATGTTTAGCTCATGCACATTTATTTTATTTTTGTTTATCATAAGCTACAGCCATAACCATTGCAGCAACACAATACATTAGCTGCAATAAACCAAGATCACAAGAAGAATAACCATGCACAAAAGACACCAGAAATATACTGGGAAAACCCTTCTCAATCAAGGGAAAAACCTAGCAATCCTTTGCTATATTGCCAAGAGAAGATCCACCATCCACCACCAAAACCTAGCACACAAGAGGGTGCTTCTAAGACTGAGAAAACTAGCTCCTAGAAATGAGTGAACTGCAGTCATCATAATTTCAGACCATGCGTTGAGTTAGTGAGAGATATAATCCACAATGGGGATCTATCTCTTATTTATAATCCACTCAACTAAGTCCATAGGAGTACAAGGCAGGAGACCATCTCAAGCCGACTCAACTCAATCCAGAGGAGTACAAGGCAGGAGACCATCTCAAGTCATCTCAACTCAATCAAGAGAAGTAGACAAGAGATGACACGTCATCACAACTCAGTCCAGAGTCTGATGCACACCCATCACATGGGCACTCTCACAGATTGTCTCAACTCGGTCCAGAGGAGAACGACACACCCATCACATGGGCTCTCTCATACAGATCGTCTCAACTCAATCCAGAGGAGAACGACCTGGAGAATGTCTCATGAAGTTGCAATCAACAACACTCCCTCTCAGCTAGGGAGGCATTCTCCACCAGGCCAAGTCTCTCACGAAAGTACTCGAACTTTGTTCTGGCAAGCGGTTTGGTGAAAACATCTGCAACTTGCTCGTGTGTAGAAAGGTACTGCACATGTACTGCTTTCCTCTGCACCATATCTCTGATATAATGGTATTTGATCTCAATGTGTTTCGATTTATCGTGAAACACAGGATTCTCGAAGAGCTTCACACAGCTCTGGTTATCGCAATGGATAACGGTGGAATCCATTTCATGACCAAATAAGTCTGCAAGGAGCTTGCGAAGCCTCACTGCTTCGCGGACTGCCACACATAATGCAATGTACTCTACTTCTGCGGTACTCAAAGCCACAAAAGTATGTTTCCCGCTGCACCAGGAAACCATGGCAAATCCCAAAGTAAAACAACAACTGGAGGTACTCTTCTGGTCCACTGCGCTCCCTGCCTAATCTACATCAGCATATCCCTGCAATCTCATCTCTACACCGGAGGGCATATCTCAGGCCATAACCAACTGTGCCTCGTAGATAACTCAACACATGATTTCCTGCTATCAATGTGTATGTCTCGACTGACTCATAAACTAACTGAGTGCACTCACTGCATAGCATATATCAGGTTTGGTGTTAACCAGATACATCAATGATCCAATCAGTGGTCTGTAAAGATGTGGATCAATCTTGCCTGACTCAGAAGAAGCCTCGTTCATCTTCTTCGAATTCATCACCATCAGTGTAGGCATGGATTTGCAGTCTGTCATACCGAATCTCTTCAATATCTAAACTGTATATTTTCCTTGACTCGGGAAAATCTCATCATTCTTCTGCCATACTTCTAGTCCCAAAAATTAGTGCATCATACCAAGGTCCTCCATCTCCAATTCAGAAGCCAATGCACGCTTGCATTCAACAACGAGGCTTTCTGAACCGGTGAGGAATAAGTCATCAACATACAAGACCAAAATCAGGCACTCGTCACCAACAATGTGATAGTATAGGTTGGGATCAGCAACACTCTTGTTGAAGCCCAAACTCATCCAGTATCCAACAATCATGCTTGAGGTGCCTGCTTTAGTCCATACAGGGCTTTCTTCAACCTATATACATGAGACTCCTTCTCATGTGTCACGAATCCATCTAGTTGCTCGATGTAGACCTCTTCCTCAATCTCACCATTGAAAAAGGTTGTCTTTACATCCATCTGATGTAGTCTCCAACTCATGGATGCTGCAAGATCAATAATCGTACAGATGGAAGTGTATTTGGGCAACAGGAGCAAATGTCTCCTCATAATCTATTCCCTCCACCTGAGAGAATATTCTAGCCACAAATCTCACTTTGTACTTCTCGACACTTCCATCAATTGCATGTTTGATCTTATAGATCCACTTGGAAGTCACCACAGACTTCCCTTCCGGTCTCGAAACAAAATCCCACACATCATTCTTCATGATGGACTGATACTCTTCGGTCATGCCATCTTGCCAAACCTACTGGCCTACTGCTTCTCCATGACAATAAGGCTCGGTATCAATGATGTGGCTCATGGCTGAAACATAGCTCGAAAATCTTTGTGGTCTCTTGCTCTCTCGGAATGTACCACGAGGAGTTGCATGTCCCTCTGCCTCCTGCAGAGTCTGTCGAGCCCATGCAGGCCTCTTCCGACCTACTTCCATGTCTCTGGGAACATCAACTGGAGCTACAGGATCAACTGGATCAATTGAATCAATAACTGTCTCCCTCTAAAATGATGAAGGGGAAGAAGGTACTGTCTCTTCCTTCTTCTCAAAATAGTTTGACTCCCACTGAGTCAAGTGACTCCCTCTGAAGTCTGAAGGATAGACATCTTCTTTTTCTGGTGTTGCTACCCTGGAGACATCCCGTGTCTTCTCAGGTCCTCTACTGCCTCTACAGTACTTTGATGGCCTTTGGTACTAGGATAATAACCAAGATGACCTCTCGTAGGGATAATAATCAAAATGGCCTCATGTACTAGGATAATAACCAACTAAGAATAATTGGACTCTCGTACCAAGGATCATGGCCCTTCAATAATGAAATAAGAAATCTGGCCTCCTGTACTAGGATAACAACCAAGATGGCCTTCCATAGGGATAACAACCAAAATGGCCTCCTGTACTAGGATAACAACCAAAATGGCCTCCTATACTAGGATAACAACCAACAAGGAAAATTTGGACTCCTTTACCATGGATAATGGTCCAAGTCATGAGGGCTCCCACAACAGGGATAATTATTAATACCCTTCATTATAAAATGCAAGCTACTACAAAGTAATGATAAAATAAGTCAAGTAGCACAAACTTACCTTAGTCTACAATCATGCTCAATCTTGCTTTCAGTCGTCCTGGGAAAACTGAGATAGAGAAGAACTCCTCGTCGCTCTTGCTTGCATTCCTTGACTTCTTTTGAGGTGGCTAAAGTTGCTTTCCTCTCTTCTCGCATAGTGACAAGGGATTGAAATGCTGCAGATCACTAGCTGCAAGCCTAGTCTCCTCACTAGAAATTGAATAAGATGCACTTATAGCACACAGTCAAAAAGTCACCTCAAGGATCAATCTTGAAACAAGTTTTCAAAATTTTACCTCAAAACGAAAAATGTCTTCAAACTCAGATTTAGAATTTGGCTGATATACTTCCTCATATCTACCTTTTATCACAGCTCCAAATCTACCCTTGTTTAATCTTAGAACAGGTCTGAAATTCAGTCTTATTGCATGCTTGAACAGACCTCAGATTTTCCCTCCTTCACAGACTCAGACTCACCCTAAAATTGCTTCAGAAACTGCTTCATTTTGATGCCTATTCTCTGCAGGAATTCACCCTTGGATCTGCCTCAGATAGCCTCAGATTTGTACCTTAGTTCTGGTCTTATGTTTGCCTCAGAATAGGCTTCAAGATAGGCCTCACTTGCCTCGGAAGTAGGCCTCAACCAGATATGGAACAGACTTTATAGATTCATAAACAAATTGATCAGACAACTTACCTTGAACACAAGGGATTTGCCTCAAATTTTCGCTGCCTCAGAAATTTGTTGTCTACCTCAGACTTGTACCTCAGAACAGGCTTCAAACTAGACCTTGCTGCCTCAGAAATTCGCCTTAGATGCCTCAGAACAGGCTTCAAACTAGACCTTGCTGCCTCAGAAATTCGCCTTAGATGCCTCAGATTTTTGCTGCCTCAGAACAGTCTTAGAACAGGCCCAACTCTGTCACAAAAACTGCTTTCAGATCTGCTTCAAAAGTTGTCAAAGAACTTGCCACAGAACAGGCCTTTAACTCGGCATCCTTGTAGCCTCAGGTCTCCAAAAGGTTTGTTGCCTCAGATAAGATCGTATTAAAATACCTTAAGCTTGCCCTTAGGTCTACCGTTTAGGGCTCCTTCTAGCTGTGGCTGCTTCAACCAGGCTTGCGGCTATGGCTAGGTTTGCTCCTCAAGCCTGCGGCCACCCTATCTTGGACAGTCGGTCCTCCTCATAGAGTTCGGCCTCTTCTTTTGGTCTGCAATTACTTCAAAAACTCAGTCTGATGTTAGGGTTTCTTCTGCAGCAGCCTAGAGGAACCTCTTCAATCTGTGGTTTTCCTTCAAGACCCTCAACAAGGTTCAGTCAGGGATAAAAGGCCTGCGTCCAGCCTTAGAACCTCACCACAGAATTTAAGTGGAGGTCTGGCCCTTTCTTTGCACCTACAGCAGGGGTCTAGCAGCCCTCAATCTCCACGGCTTGCCTTCATTGACTGTGCAGTAGTCATCTTCAAGAACTGCTCTGATACCATGTTGAGTTTTTATGTATAGCTCATGCACATTTATTTTATTTCTGTTTAGCATAAGCTACAGCCATAACCACTGCAACAACACAATACATTAGCTGCAGTAAACCAAGATCACAAGAAGAATAACCATGCACAAAAGACACCAGAAATATCCTGGGAAAACCCTTCTCAACCAAGGGAAAAACACAGCAATCCTTTGCTATACTGCCAAGAGAAGATCCACCATCCACCACCAAAACCTAGCACACAAGAGGGTGCTTCTAAGACTGAGAAAACTAGCTCCTAGAAAAGTGTGAACTACAGTCCTCATAATTTCAGACCATGTGTTGAGTTAGTGAGAGATATAATCCACAATGGGGATCTATCTCTTATTTATACGAAACTTAACTCAACGAATAGACATGACACTTGGCACAATAGGGCCGACCTGTACAACTTAATAATATAATTAATAATTACACAATATTAATTATCTCTTACATGGTGGGGTCGACTTGTACCCTTTACAACACAATTAGGGTTTTACCAAAGTCTCACTCGCTGACAATATAACAAGGGATATCACACATCCTCTAGTGCTCAGCGACAAGGGACACGTCCACCTGTGTTCACCCACAGGGACATCACTCTCAACAGATCACTCAACTGAGTCCACAGGTGTACCAGCTGGAGAGCCATCTCAAAACCACTCAACTAAGTCCATAGGAGTACAAGGCAGGAGACCATCTCAAGCCGACTCAACTCAATCCAGAGGAGTACAAGGCAGGAGACCATCTCAAGTCATCTCAACTCAATCAAGAGGAGTAGACAAGAGACGACACGTCATCACAACTCAGTCCAGAGTCTGACGCACACCCATCACATGGGCACACCCATCACATGGGCACTCTCACAGATCATCTCAACTCAGTCCAGAGGAGAACGATACGCCCATCACATGGGCTCTCTCATACAGATCGTCTCAACTCAATCCAGAGGAGAACGACCTGGAGAATGTCTCATGAAGTTGCAATCAACAACAATTCTTCTCTCTCTCTCTCTCTCTCTCTCTCTCTCTCTCTCTCTCTCTCTTGTCTAGTGGCATGTCATTGAGCAAAGAAGTAATTGTATCGGTTGTGAGCTTGCCAACTATGGCGCAACCAACCCTCTTGTAAAGCTGAAGCAATAAAGAAGCTTGTGTTTATTGTTCGAACCTCTCTGCTTGACAGTATTGTGGTGAATTTGCAAATCTGATATGTCATTTCTGAACTATTTATCTGTGATGGTATCAATCCTTTAAGTAGTTTTCTTTGTTTCTTCCATTCTATTATCATGGTGTTAACTCTGCAAGTTCCCTCCAAGTGTGTTAGATCAACTTTTTCCACCGTTTTGGATTTGTTTTACACGTTGTCCAAGGAAAAAAGCTTGTTGGTTTTTTGAGTTTTCAGACCTTAAATCAACCACAAGGGTGCTTCATTGTGCCCAGGGACTCCCCCAGAGGCTAGCAAGGCCTAGCCCGAACAGATAGGGGTTTAGCCCGTGACATCTGGGGCTATTTCTCCTATAATTAGCCAAGCTTTTACCACTGTCATAACAGGTTTATCAGCTCGGATTGGAGGGTAGAAATTTGTGCTAACACCCCAACAAGAATGTTGTCGCGGCCCAAGCATCCTTGAGCCAACTCCTAGCTTCCTAACAAGAATCCAATCTATCTCTTTCTATCTAGGGCATGATGCCCACCTCCAAGATGCACAATGCTCCTCCCAAGTAGGGAGTTCTCTAGGCAAGTAAACCTCTCCATGTGGCCATCATGAACGACATCCTCCAAGTTGTCAAGATAACTCCAACGCCCTAGGGAAGAATACCAAGCCAACACATAATTGAGGTCAAGCAATCACTAAGCAAGTTGTCTCCACTATGCAAATCCATCACATACCATCTCACATGCACCAATCCATCTCAAGCCATCTAAGGGTTGAACATATTGTTCGCACTTGAACTAGAACCCTTGTGAAAACCCCAACACAGGTGCTAACTTGGGGGAACAAGATGGGAAATGCACCATTGTCACCTCAATACAATTTCACCTTCACTTTAGGCTAGCTCTTAGAAGCCAAGGGGGGTATCCCTATTTCATTAAGTAAACCTCTTTGTGAATTAATTACCATGCAATCTTATGATTAAATTCAAAGAAACCACAAAATGTATAACAACTAGATGCACAAGGATTACAATAAGTGATTAAATGCTTCAAAGATAACCAATTAGAAACAATAGCATAAACCACCAATATATTCACTTGAGAAAGAGGGTTAGGAGCTAGTAAATGTGTGTGCCAAATCTGATATGAAAGATAAGCAATGTGAACAACTTCGGATTTGCAATTAAATGACTATCACTCAACAAATGAAACTTTAAAGAGGTAAAAAACCACTTTTAAGCTACTTTAGGGCGCAAAGAGTGTAATCAACTAGCATGAATCAATGGTGCAATGTGTGTTTTGATTACCAATCAATTATATGCTAAAACAAGGGCAAACTTATGGCTTTCCACAACTTTCAAATCTACCTTTATCATAAATTAATGCAAAAATTTTAGATTTGAAGTGAAGAGAGAACCATCCAAGAGAGAGAAAATCTACTTGTAAACAAGACATCTTGGACAATTTCACTAGGGAAAAATATATTCTATGAAATAACAGCCCAACAAATGTTAGAATCAAGTTAAAAAGATATATAACAATGAACTAAACAAGAACTTGAAAAATATGTGGTGAATCCCCCTTAGGGTCTTCAACATTAGCACTAGAATTAACTAATAAATCTTCAAATGAAATATAAGCAATTATAAGCACTTAGGAGATCAATTTCACCACTAGATATGTAAGATGATCTTGTAATAACAATTTAGACATGAAATATGAGCTAGGGACATCATGTTGAGATTTGGGTACCTTGGAAAGTGGTCCCCTTGTGTTTGTGAGTCTCTAAACACAAAGGGGGAGACTATTACCCTTATACCTTTACTTTATGATCTAATTTCACTTTGACTTAGTCACTTAAGTCATAAAGTAACAATTAATTCACAAAGTGGGTGAATTAATAAACATAAAGCAAACTACAAAAACTTGAGCAAAGTGGGCTTCCAAGTCAGATTTATGAGAAGTGATCTCACCCATTGATTAGACTTGGCTAGATCTAATCTAGACCATTGATCTTTTAGTTTTGGCCAAAGAGAGGTTAAAGGGGGCAAAAGGGTAAGGATGAGATTCATTCTTCACTTGAGAGAGTTGGGAGAAGAGGAGGAGAGCAAGTGAGGGTTTCAAGGAGAAAGGGGTGCACTTGGACTTTAGAGCACAAGCTTTCTTGGAGCTTTCATGGAGGGCGCACCTTATTGAGAGGAGAAGGGCGCATGGTATGGAGAGCAAGCAAGGGCACATCTTGTGAGGAGCTGGCTTGTAGAGGGGCACATTGGTGAGATGCTACTGGCGCCAAGGAGCTTGGAGGCCCTAGCTTGAGTGAGGGAAGCGCACTTGTGTTAGAGTGGGAAAATACCAAGCTAGGGGCACATTTCTAGGATGAGGTGCGCAAGAGCGGAGTAGGGGCGCAAACCCTTGTGTGAGAGGGCACACTTGAGGCTAAGTGTGCACAAGCAAAGGGAAAGAGGGTGCTACTACTCATTGTTAGCTATCTACAAGTGGGAAAGTCAAGGAAAAGGAAAAACAAGGGCTAAAGCAAGGCAAGGCAAGTGGAAGAGGCGCACCAAGGCAAAGGGCGCACTCTTCTAAGGCTAGCAAGCACAAAGAAATTAAGAACCCCAAAGCATCTCGACAGGAGTTGCTATTGTATCAGGTTCTTTAGTTGTATTTCTTTGTAGTAGCTCTTACTTTGAGATCTCCATATATATATCGTATCTCTCTCACTAGTTTTCCCCATGGGGTTTTTCCAGGGTCATGTTGACCAAAAACCACTTGTGTACATTTGTCATGGTTTGCTTATTACTTTCAGTTATAGGTTGTTAAAGATCCTAAAGGTGTGATTGATGTTTAATGCATGTTATTGAAAGCTAACTTGGACAGAAAAACCTTCCATTATTAAACCTTATAACAAGAGGCACTAAAGAGCATCAAACCAAAGTTTTGTGGGCAGATTTCAAGAAGGTAAAGTTCAGATTTAGTGGGCTGTTTTGAACAGTGAGAAGGATGTCCTAAAACAGAAAGAAAAACAGTTTGAAAGAACCCAAACATGGTGCCCAACAAGAGGTCAAAGACAGGACAGTTGGGCAGCCCATAGAACCTCATAAAATCTTCATGGTATCAGAGTTGAAGGGCAGCAGAGAGGGCTGATTTGTGAAGTAAACAGGGAGCAGTTTTTTGTGGGGTAAAGATCAGATCTTGGCTGTTTTTGGACAGCAAGTTTACAGTCCGAAACAGTGAGAAAAATCAGATTTGAAAGTGCCTCTTATTTCGTGCTTGTTGGGAAAATTTACACTTGGTTGGCAGCCTCATTTTTCACACTTGAGACTAGTGTGTTTGCGGCTGAATTTTGTTGTTCAGAGTTGCTCAGTTTTACTTGGTTAGAGTGTATCAGTCTTAGCATTAGATGGCAGCCTTAGCGGTGGCAGGTTTGAGGATGAGGTTGACCTTTCCTTTGTGACTAAGGGCAAGAAGAAGACCAAACAGGGGCCCAAAGTTGGGGCCAAGGAGCAGTAGTCGAGAGGACATGATGAGGAGCAGAAGAAGGACATGAGCAAAGTGAGATGCTTTTCTTGTGGCGAGATGGGGCACTATGTTGGACAGTGTCCCAAGAAAAAGAAGAAGCAAGATGTTGTAGCAACGATAGGAGAGGAGTAGGAGTTCACTGCTCAGTTTGAGAGGGAGTATGCTCTCATAGGTTGTTTAACAGTTGAGACACCATCCAGCAGTTGGTGCGTAGACAGAGTTGAGGAGGTCCCACAGATTGAAAGTGTTGTATCTCATGGGGCGCAACTCAGTTATCGAGTACATCATTTTCAGGGGTGACTAGTCCACCCTGGACAGCTTCAGTTTCAAAGTTGTCGAGTATATAAACAGTTGGTGCAGATGCTTCAGGGCCACAGACTACTTTGCAGAGATTTGTTGGAGAGCCTCAAAGGTTGCTCAGAGAGAGCAGGGCACCAGAGAGGTTTGAGTCTCACTTCGCTATGGAGACGAGCAGATCAATTTCAGATTCCTCTTCAGGAGGAAGTCCCTTGGTGAGAGACCAAGGTGAGGATCTTTCATGAGATGCCAAGATCGAGAGACTCTTGGAGAGATGCCAAGAGCAAGAGACTCTTGGTGAGATAACCAGAGCAAGGGATCTTTGGTCAGGTGCCAAGGTAGAGATCTTTGGTGAGATGCCAAGATCAAGGCTTGGATCAAGAAGTGTTGATTTTTCAATAAGATAGGTTAAGCATGTAGTTCATTTCAATTTACATTTGTCTTAACCATAAACAAGAATGTTACAGCAACCAAGATCACAAGAAGAAACACCATGCACAAGAACACAAGAAGTATCCTGGGAAACCCTTCTCAACAAGAGAAGAAAACCCAACCAAATCCTTTGCTATAATCTTCAAGAGAAAGACCTTCACCACCAAGAAAGACCTAGCACACAAGAGGGTGCTCAAACCCTAGAAGACTAGTGCCCAAGAGAGGTGCGCACTTATCCCAAGTAAATGTACTTGCCGAAATTTCCAAACTCACATGAAAGATATGATTCCACAATGGGGAATCTTCCTTTACTTATATTAGACTTGTCCTATCAATAGAAGTGTCTATTGGCTCAACAGGGCCGACCTCTCTAAGTCATATTATATTTATTATTATTAATATTATTTTTATTATTAATAATATTAACCAAATTAATTATCTTTTAAATTTATTATTAATCTCATTAAGGTGGGGCCGACCTATACCCTTTACATAACAATTAGGGTTATAGGCAGGTCTAACTCTTGAACAATATATAGCAAAGGATCTGATACACCCACTAGTGCTCATCCACTAGGGGCACATCCATAGGTATGTCATAGGTCTGATTCACTGCATTGCGCAGAAGAACCAGATCTTCACACGTTCACCTGTGCTCGTCCACAGGCACGTCCACTCTACAGATCTTCTTTCCCACTGCCTCACACAGGAGAATCATCTGGAGTCTTCTCGTCAACTCTGTTGCTCAGAGGAGGCTAATACATCATCTTCATTTCTGTTCACATGACGATGCACCTAGCACTTTGGGATTTCACACGTTCACCTTGTGCTCAGCCATAGGCATGTCTAACTCAACAGATCGCCTTTCCCACTGGATAATCATCTGGAGTTCTTCTCAACTCTCTTAATGGAGGAGGTCATCTCTACGTTCCTAGCTCTGTCTCAGGCAGGAACCACGTACCCTTCTTAGGGGATTTCTCTCAGGTTTGTAAGCTGAGAGAAAGACTCACATAGCTGCAATGATCCACACCTCACAGGTTTGTACGCTAGAGAATGTCTCACATAGCTGCAATCATCAACAAGAAGGACCTTGATTCAAAGAGGTCTCAGATAGGTGGAGATGGACTTCCATCTGGAGATCATGTAGGTCAAGCAGATCAAAGTCAGAGGCCACTTTTGATGATCAGGGTACAACCATACTCACCGAGTATTTGCCAACAGCCAACCATGTCCACTACAGGGACAAGATTGGAGGGATGAGTGACACTTTCCTCGGTAAGAGGAAGCGTTGAGATTTGGGTACCTTGGAAAGTGGTCCCCTTGTGTTTGTGAGTCTCTAAACACAAAGGGGGAGACTATTACCCTTATACCTTTACTTTATGATCTAATTTCACTTTGACTTAGTCACTTAAGTCATAAAGTGAAATTTGTCACTTAAGTCATAGACTGACAATTAATTCACAAAGTGGGTGAATTAATAGACATAAAGCAAACTATGGAAACTTGAGCAAAGTGGGTTTCCAAGTGAGATTTATGAGAAGTGATCTCACCCATTGATTAGACTTGGCTAGATCTAATCTAGGCCATCGATCTTTTAGTTTTGGCCAAAGAGAGGCTAAAGGAGGCAAAAGAGTAAGGATGAGATTCATTCTTCACTTGAGAGAGTTGAGAGAAGAGGAGGAGAGCAAGTGAGGGTTTCAAGCAGAAAGGGGTGCACTTGGAGTTTAGGGCGCAAGATTTCTTAGAGCTTTCATGGAGGGCTCACCTTCTTGAGAGGAGAAGGGCGCATGGCATGGAGAGCAAGCAAGGGCACATCTTGTGAGGAGGTGGCTGGTAGAGGGGCGCATTGGTGAGATGTTAATGGCGCCAAGGAGCTTGGAGGCCCTAGCTTGAGTGAGGGAGGCGCACTTGTATTAGAGTGGGAAAATACCAAGCTAGGGGCGCATTTCTAGGAGGAGGTGTGCAAGAGAGGAGTAGGGGCGCAAACCCTTGTGTGAGAAGGCACACCTGAGGCTAAGTGTGCACAAGCAAAGGGAAAGACGATGCTACTACTCATTGTTAGCTATCTACAAGTGGGCAAGTCAAGGCAAAGGCAAAGAAAGGACTAAAGCAAGGCAAGGCAAGTGGAAGAGGCACACCAAGGCAAAGGACGCACTCTTCTAAGGCTAGTAGGCACAAAGAAATTACGAACTCCAAAGCATCTCGAGAGGAGTTGCTATTGTATCAGATTCTTTAGTTGTATTTCTTTGTAGTAACTCTTACTTTGAGACCTCCATATATATATCATATCTCTCTAACTAGTTTTCCCCATGGGAGTTCTTCCAGGGTCATGTTGACCAAGAACTCGTGTACATTTTTCATGTTTGCTTAGCATTTCAGTGGTAGGTTGTTAAAGATCCTAAGAGGGTATTTGATCTTTTGAGTTATATGCATGTGCTAATATTTATGGCACCCTAAACCATACATTTAACCCATGCAAGAGAGCCTCAAATGGGCGTCAAATCACATGACTAAAGGCAGTTTTTCAGGGCAGAATTATCAGACTTAGTGGCTGTCCCAAAACAGTGAGTAAAACAGTTTGGTAAACCTTGAAAATAGTGCCCAACAGCAGGTCAAAGACAGACCTCTGTTGGCAGCCTTTGGTATCTCGCAAATCTTCACATCAGTCAACACCACCCTATTTTGATGAAATTGTCTAATCCAAGCCTTATAATAAGGTAGAAAAAGTTTAACATGCTTAATCAATGATTTGGGTTTGAGTGAAGGGTACATTTTTGCTAAGGTTGTTATCGCACGGTTTGTAGGAAAGGTCCAAGTAGCTTGAGTCAAGGGTAGAAACCGGCGTAACAGGAGCTTCCCCACCCACTGTCACCTCGATGGGGAGCTCTTTCTATTTAGGAGGGCAAGTCCAAGGGAGACGTCCCTAAAGTCAATCTGAATAAAGGAAGGTTAAAGGATAAGGCCAAGTCAAGGAGGAAACCCTTCCCAGATTGATGCCCAAGATAGTCACAAGAACCACTGCTGAAGCACCTGTTTGCGAGACAAAACAGAGACAACTAGAGTATATGATTGCAATGGGTTAGTACTTCATAAACCAATGACTATCTCTTAGTACATGAGCAATTATTAAATGCTATTATTGACGGAGTCAATGATGGCTAATAAGACAAAGACTACAATCACTTCTCAATAAAAGCATAAGGGCAAATAGC
>ML806887.1:96119-109955 GCA_009831015.1 Picea engelmannii
ACTGCTGGCAGGACAAGTCTGGCTGAGAAGAAGAAGGTGGGTCCTCCAGGACCATGCTCAGGTCGCTCCTGCTCTCGGTACTCCATGTCTAGGACCATGTGGGCCTTGAGACATGATCTCCTAGTTATCCCTAGATATCGGGGATAACAAAGGTCATCACAAAAGAGTTCAACAATCAATACCACCAACATCAAGGTACAGAACAGGCTTGGTTCTCTTGATTAAATGCCAATCCCATACTCTCATACGTGATAGAATCCAACGAAAATGTGGCAATCCTACCAATCCTGAAAACTCTAAGTCTACTGAATTTTGAATGGGATATGAAATTCTACTTTCTCCATATTAAGTCCGATGAGGTTGGAGGTTGGACCCACTCTCAAACATCCTAAAACAATTAATGGTAATGCTAAAAATTTAAGTAAAAAAATAAAAAGGAAAGATAAAGGAAACGTCTGTCAAATTTTTACGTATAATTCAATGCATTCAATTTCAGATCTGAAAATTACTTCTAAGTGACGTCAAACAGTTAAACTAGGGTTGTTATCATTGTATAATTTTACACTGAAATTATGACAGAAAATTATAGTGGAAGAACAAAGAACAGAGAGAAATCATCCATACACAAGAGACACAAAATTTATGTTCTGCAAAATTTTCAGATTGAGAATTTCTGAGGACAAAAACAATCCTTCCAACAAAATTACAACTTTCAGCAAATTTCAAAAAAAACCTTCCAAATTGCAAACCTGTTGTACGGCCTGCTGACATCATCTGTACAACTACTGACATCACCTATACGGACTGTATGTCTATACAAACTGTTGACTCCACCTGTACAGACCGTACGGACTATTGACGTCACCTGTTGAGTTGATCTGTTTGAGAGTGACGTCCCTTGTGGTTGAGCACATGTGGACTTGTCCCTAGTAGAAGAGCACTAGAGGATGTGTGTGAGACCCCTTGCTATATTGTCAAAGAGTAAGACTATTGTAATACCCTAATTTGTATTGTGAAGGGTACAAGTCGGCCCTACTGTGTAAAGACAATTAATATTATGTAAAAGACTAATTGTATTATTGAGTTGTACAAGTCGGCCCTATTGTGCCAATAGAGATGTCTATTCATTGAGTTAAGTCATGTATATATTAGTGAATGATCCCCATTGTGGATCATTCATCTCACTCACACTCAACGCATTACTTAGAGAGCTGTAATTTGGTGTGCACTTCTTTTGCACTATCTTTCTTGGTCATAGAGCACCCTATTGTGTGCGCTAGAGTTTTGTCTTGAAGGCCACCTTTGTTGGCACCCATATTTTCGATGGAGAGGGTTTTTTCTCTTGGCAATATAGCAAAGGGTTGTTGTTGAGATTTGGGTACCATGGAAAGTGGTCCCCTTGTGTTTGTGAGCCTCTAAACACAATTGGGAAATACTTTGTACTATGTACCATGTACTTTATGTCTAATTTCACTTTGACTTAGGAGATTTAAGTCAAAAGTGAAACTTGGTCATTTTAGCCTAAAATGACTGTTAATTCACTTTGTGGGTGAATTGAGGGACATAAAGAGAAACTATGGAAACTTGAGTAAAGTGGGTTTTGAGTTGAGATTATTTTGGAGAGATCTCAACCATTGATTAGAGATGAGATGAGATGATCTCATCCACCCATCTTTTAGGTTTCCTTATGTTTCCTTAAGAGGGGCGCATAGGGCAAGGAGAGGCTCATTCTCACTTGTATGTTCACCAAAGGAGCTTGGAGAAGGGCAAGGAGATGTGAATGGAAGCATTGGGAGAGGAGAGCTTGGGCGCCTCCTTTCATGGAGGGCTCATGGAGGCTTAGGGCCCATATTATTTCTGGTGATCACACCTGCTTGGAGGAGGGAGCACCATAGGAGGAGGGCGCACAGCTAGCAGGGAGCAGTTTTACTTGGAGGAAGTCAGATCTGATTGTTTTAGTGGAGAGGCACCACACAAGAGCACATTGTGGTGCAAGGGTTTCTTCTTGCAAGCATCCAGGTTCAAGGGCGCTTCACTTCAGTGGATAGAGCAAAAAAGGGAGAGGGCGCACTAAGCTTGGGCACATATCTCCTTGGATCCTTTGGCAAGGCTCGAGACGAGCTTGCTTTGTATACATGTTCCATCATATTGTATTTGTTGTTGTATCTCATGCTTTAGACACCACTTATATATAGTATATACTTCCATTCCAAACTGGTTTTCCCTGGGGGAGGGGGGGGGGGGTTATCCAGGGTCATGTTGACCAAAAATACTTGTGTTCATTTCATGCATGCTTAGAATTGTAAATCAGCATTTAAAGTTGTAAAGATCTAGGACGTAGTGTTATTTGTTTTGAGTATATTGCATGTGCTAACATTGGGATAATAAAACACTTGCAAGAGCACCTCAAAAGGACACTTAACCATCAAAATTGTTAGCAGAAAGTACTTGACTGTTTGTTTTCCTAAATCAGCAGCAAAGGATAGTCTTGAAGATAAAACTTAGAGCCATCTAAGGACAAAGACGGACCTAGATGGTAGCCTCATAGGACCTCAGAAAATCTACAGTTGTTGGGTTTTTCCCTTGGTTGAGAAGGGTTTTCCTAGGATAACTTCTTGTGTCTTGTGCATGGTTATTCTTCTTGTAATCTTGGTTTACTGCAGCTATTGTATTTTGTGTTGTTGCATTGTTTATGGTTCAAGTTCATGCTAAATTGAAAAGAAACTACAAGTGCTTGAGTAACCATTAAAATTCAACATGGTATCAGAGAAGCAGACCTGAAGAAAACTTTTGCACAAGCGTTGACCTCCTCAACAACTCAGTCGTACTTTCCAGAAAATCACCCTCCTTTTGCAGATCACCCTCCTACTTCTGGACTCGGCAATTAGGGTTTCTGCAAGTCGTTGGGGTATTTTTGCAGCTCGTTGGGGTTCTTTTGACTCTCTAAGGCTTCTTGTTGGCAATCATAAGTCCAACAAAACCTAGGGTTTCTAGCCGTCAAGGTTTCTAGCCTAGCTGTTAGGGTTTGTGAAGAATCTGCAAGCCATGAGGAACAGAACTTTGGTGGAAGATAGGCTGGATGGATCAAGCAACTTCAGCTCCTGGAAGTCAAGATTACACATCACTCTAGAAGAGAGTGACCTATTGAAGTTGATAGAAGGAACTCTACCAGCAACATCAACCGATGAAGAGAAGGCTACATGGAAGACATATGATGTCAAAGCTAGGAAGATAATCATCTACTCGATAAGAGATCATCTACTACCTAGCATTTCTACCTTGAAGACAACTTATCTAATGTATGATGCGTTGAAGAAGATGTTTGAGAGTAACAACACTAACAGAGCTCTTACATTGAAACACCAACTTCAAAATCTCAAGATGACAAAAGATGACACCACTGCTAACTTCTTCATGAAGATTTCAGAGATCAGAGATCAGTTAGGTGCCATTGGAGAAACCATAACAGACAGAGAGCTTGTCATGATTACTCTCAATGCTCTTCCAAGCCATTGGGAACCATTCATTCAAAGTATCAGTGGAAGAGCAGATTTACCTCAGTTTGATCGTCTATGGGCACACTACACTCAGGAGGAAACCAGACTTATAGCCAGAGGTGTGCAAGACTCCCATCATGATGACAATCAAGCCCTTGCTTCTCATGCAAAGAAAGGCAAAAGAAAAAGAAGTTTCAACAAAGCATTCAATGACAAGAAAACTTTAGCAGCTCCAGGTCATGAACAAAGAATAGACATATCAAAGATTCAATGTTTCAGATGTGACAAGTATGGACACATTGTGAGAAATTCTCCTACCAGAAAGAAAGGAAGACAACATGCCTCCACTGTCGATGTTGATTCAGAACCACCTCAGAGGGATTAAGGCGTAAAGGATGAGGCATTCTTCTTCATTTCAGCACTCTTAGGTACGGTTCCTGCTAATAGTGATATTTGGTTGATTGACAGTGGTGCTTCCAGACACATCACTGGATATAGAGAACACCTTACAAATCTTGTAGAGAAAGAGTCGCGTCTGCATGTTGTACTTGGTGATAATTACAGATATACTGTGAAGGGAGTTGGATCTTCTTCCTTCCAACTAGATTCTGACATACCACTTCAATTAAGTGAGGTACTATATGTACCTGGGATGAAAAGGAACCTTGTCTATGTTTCTGCCTTAGAGGATAAAGGCTACAAGGTTATTTTCTCTAAAGGAAAAGTTCTTGCATGGCACAAGAACTCACGCATGGATTATGCTCGGGTGATTGGTGTTCGAGAAAACAGTTTGTACAGATTGATTGTCCAACCAGTCCAGGTCTTGTTACATGATACTATCAGCTTGAGGGAGCTATGGCATAGGAGACTTGCTCATTTACATTATAGAGCCCTTCTCGTTCTGCGGAAAATGGTAACAGGCCTTCCAGAGATACATATTGAGCATGATGGCGTTTGCAGAGGTTGTGCTCTTGGCAAGAATGTCAAGGGGTCCTTTCTGATCAGTGACAGTGGATCCAAGGGGATCTTGGACTTGATACATACAGATGTTTGTGGACCTATGTTTGTTGCTTCCTTGAACGGATACTTGTACTATATGCTCTTCATCGATGATCACTCTCGGAAGATGTGGATTTACTTCTTGAAGACCAAGGATGGAGTCCTTGCAAGATTTCAAGAGTTTAGAGCTCAGGTTGAGAACCTGACCGGGAGGAAGATCAAGGTGTTGAGATCAGATAATGGAGGAGAGTACACCTCCAGAGATTTCAGGGATTTTTGTATTGAGGCAGGGATCAAGAGGGAGTACATTGTTCCTTATAACCCTCAGCAGAATGGAGTTGCAAAGAGGAAGAACAGATCCATTGTTGAGGCAACCAAAGCGATGATACATGATCAAAATCTACCTATGATTATGTGGGCAAAGGCATCCATGACAGCTGTGTACGTTCAGAACATGAGTCCTCATAAGATTCTGAAGAACATGACTCCCGAAGAAGCTTTCACTGGAGTGCAGCCTGAGGTTGGACACTTCAAGATATTTGGGTGTCCAGTATACATTCATATAACCAAGGAAAAGAGGACCAAGCTAGACCCTTCAGGCAGAAAGGGTACAATTGTGGGGTACAGTGAATCTTCGAAGGCATACCGGATATACATCCTTGGTCAGAGACAAATCGAAGTTAGCAGAGATGTCACCTTTGAGGAAGAGATATCCTTTCGAAGATCCAGAGAATCTCAGATGAAGATTGACAACGAGAAGAAAGAAGAGACAATACCTTCTCCCCTTTCAGCAGTTCAGAGGGAGACAGTTACTGATCCACTTGATCCTGTAGCTCGAGTTGATGTTCCCAGAGACATTGCAGTAGGCCAGACATCGACAGTGACAACATGCCTCTACTGTCTATCCAGCCATGACAACATGCCTCCACTGTCTGTCCAGCTATGTTTCAGCCATGACCACATCATTGATACTGAGCCTTCTTGTCATGGAGAACCAGCAAGTCAACAGGTTTGGCAAGATGCCATGACCGAAGAGTATCAGTCCATCATGAAGAATGATGTGTGGGATATTGTTCCGAGACCGAAAGGGAAGTTTGTAGTGACTTCCAAGTTTGTAGTGACTTCCAAGTAGATCTATAAGATCAAACATGCAATTGATGGAAGTGTCAAGAAGTACAAAGCAAGATTTGTGGCTATAGGATTTTCTCAGGTGGAGGGAATAAATTATGAGGAGACATTTGCTCCTATTGCCCGATACACTTCCATCTATACGATTATTTCCCTTGCCGCATCCATGGGTTGGAGACTACATCAGATGGATGTGAAGACAGCCTTTCTTCAAGATGTGAAGTTTACATCGAGCAGTCAGATGGATTCGTGATACATGAGAAGGAGTCTCATGTGTGCAGGTTGAAGAAAGCCCTGTATGGACTAAAGCAGGCACCTCGTGCATGGTATGAGAAGATTGATGGATACTTGATGAGTTTGGGCTTCAGCAAGAGTGTTGTTGATCCCAACCTATACTACAACATTGTTGGTGACGAGTGCCTGATTTTGGTCCTATATGTTGATGACTTATTCCTCACCGTTTCAGAAAGCCTTATTGTTGAATGCAAGCGTGCATTGGCTTCTGGATTCGAGATGAATGACCTTGGTATGATGCACTACTTCTTGGGACTAGAAGTGTGGTAGAGGACTGATGAGAATCTCCCGAGTCAGGGAAAATACACAATTGAGATGTTTACGAGGCATAGTTGGTTATGGACTAAGATATGCCTCCCGTGTAGACATGAGATTGCAGGGATATGCCGATGCAGATTGGGCAGGGAGCGCAGTGGACCGGAAGAGCACCTCCGGTTGTTGTTTTACTTTGGGATCTGCCATGGTTTCCTAGTGCAACAGGAAACAGACTTATGTGGCTTTGAGTGCCGCAGAAGCAAAGTACATTTCATTATGTGTGGCAATCCGTGAAACAGTGTGGCTTCGCAAGCTCCTTGCAGACTTATTTGGACATGAGATGGATTCCATCGTTATCCATTGTGATAACCAGAGCTGTGTGAAGCTCTTAGAGAATCCTGTGTTTCACGATAAATCAAAACACATTGAGATCAAATACCATTACATCAAAGATATGGTGCAGAGGAAAGCAGTACATGTGCAATACCTTTCTACACACGAGCAAGTTGCAGATGTCTTCACCAAACCGCTTGCCAAGACAAAGTTCAAGTACTTCCATGAGAGACTTGGCCTAGTAAAGAATGCCTCCCTAGCTGAGAGGGAGTGTTGATGATTGCAGCTTCATGAGACATTCTCCAGATCGTACTCCTCTGGACTGAGTTGAGATGATCCGTGAGAACGCCTATGTGATAGGTGAGTCATACTCCTTTGGACTGAGTTGAGATGATCTGTGAGAACGCCTACGTGATAGGTGAGTCATACTCCTCTGGACTGAGTTGAGATGACTTGTGATAGGTGAGTCATACTCCTCTGGACTGAGTTGAGATGATCTGTGAGAACGCCTACGTGATAGGTGAGTCATACTCCTCTGGACTGAGTTGAGATGACTTGTGTTGGTCTCTTGTCGTGCTCCTATGGAATTAGTTGAGTCGACTTGAGATGGCTCTCCAGTTCGTACTCCTATGGATTTAGTTGAGTTGATCTGTTTGAAGTGGCATCCCTTGTGGTTAAGCATATATGGACTTGTCCCTAGTGGCAGAGCACTAGAGGATGTATGTGAGACCCCTTGCTATATTGTCAAAGAGTAAGACTATTGTAAAACGCTAATTTGTATTGTGAAGGGTACAAGTCGGCCCTACTGTGTAAAGACAATTAATATTATGTAAAAGACTAATTGTATTATTTAGTTGTACAAGTCGGCCCTATTGTGCCAATAGACATGTTTATTCATTGAGTTAGGTCATGTATATATTAGTGAATGATCCCCATTGTGGATCATTCATCTCACTCACACTCAACACATTACTTGGAGAGCTGTAATTTGGTGCACACTTCTTATGTGTTATCTTTCTTGGTCATAGAGCACCCTATTGTGTGCGCTAGGGTTTTGTCTTGAAGGCCACCTTTGTTGGCACCCATATTTTCGGTGGAGAGGGTTTCTTCTCTTGGCAATATAGCAAAGGGTTGCTGGGTTTTTTCCCTTGGTTGAGAAGGGTTTTCCCAGGATAACTTCTTGTGTCTTGTGCATGCTTATTCTTCGTGTGATCTTGGTTTACTGCAGCTATTGTATTTTGTGTTGCTGCATTGTTTATGGTTCAAGTTCATGCTAAATTGAAAAGAAACTACATGTGCTTGAGTAACCATTAAAATTCAACAGCTTTTAGGCTTGATATCTCCATAATGTGAACAAGAATCATCRGTAAAATCAGTCCRAGGAAACCACTCMTTGGATGGCAAACARAGTCTGCAGAACCACACKGTCTGGAGGTAAYTCACCCACTTTACTTTTGCAACTGAAAGATCCCATCATATGTTCAGCATGTCCTAGAAGGAATGTGGTGTGGCCAGGAGCTGATACAATTGGTTGGGATTGTAAACCCAAATGGGTTTATCATATCACSACATTGAATACCCCCAGATGGGTCTTGGWGTGTCGATGTTGAGTTTATAGAACTCCATGAGCGAGATCAACTGCTGAATTTCCTGAATAGCTAAACAGTCAAATCATAGCAATCTAAACTAGGTTCTAACATGAGAGACTAGGCCAATCCAGTTTGTCTTTATTACTGATCAACAAAATGTAGACTTAGGATCGCTCACTACTGCCCCAGCTGCAGTGCAGAAAACATCCAAACACTCCAGAATTTCATCAACCAATTCCTGTGTAAGCCCAACGGAGAGGAGAGAATCATCAGCAAAGTGAGGGTCTGGTGAGGGTGAGATAACCACCGATGAGGGTGAAATTTTTATTTTTGACATTTTTCTGTATTTGGAGGGTACCCTATATTTGGCGGTTGCTGACCTCTATTGTCATCACTTGTGTCATCCTCTAAAATTTGGAAGGAGTTTCTCTAGTTGTCCCCATAAGACATCCCCCATCCCCAAATGTTGGCTAAAACTTAGATGTTATCACAAAGACCAAGACCACTTGAAGGTGAGATAACCACTGAAGAACAGGTAAACGAAAGCATAAAACAGTACAAGCTCACACTATCTTTGAGAAAAAAGGAAAGAACAAGTGTAGACTGTAAAAGGTGGCCTTTTGAAGTTTGCAACTCAACAAAAGTTAAGATGGAATGTCATAACCCACTACAATTCAAGGTATATGATTACATAAGATGCACATTAGGCAAAGCCTTCTGACAAACAATTCTGAGACCTCAGCCATTACAACTAAAAGGATGGTATCACTAACCTGGTAAATTTCCCTCAATAAGAAAATATTACTAGATACACATTCATTTAGACAACTAGCACTGAGACCAAAGAATGAACAGCAACATGAAGATGCTTGCAATTGCCGATATTATGATTCATTTTGTTCAGACGATTTATAAATTGACTGGTCTTGTGTGTGTTTTGAATTCACTCCAGTATCAGTGATAATGTCAATCAAAAATGAAAGGAAATTCCCCTAACATATTTTGAACAAAAGCCTACCTGGTCAAGGAGAAAGTAATGCTTCATAGATCGCAGTCTAGCAATAAGATCATACTGCATCACCAATAAGCAATCATCAGATTGAGAAATGCCCAATTCGCATTATTAAATAGTTAGTAAAATATATAGAGGTCACTTAGTGTTATCTAATTCTTGAAGCTTCTCTTACCTTTTGAATGATAAGATTTAAAAGCTCTGCACTGGCAAAGTTGTAGGCTATGTTGATGCATTCAAGATAGGGACGGTTCTGTCCTGAATTTGTTAATTTTGCATTTTCTGCAGAGGGAACCTGTAAGCACATAGGCAAAGTTAAACTGGGATTTCAGTGAAGGTTTGCATCTGAAAGAGTTTTGTGCTAGAAGCCTAACAAAAATCAGAGTTTCTAGGATCACACCTGAACATGATGACCACATTCTCGCAAGACATTCAAATATTTTCCAGTTGTTAAAATTGATTCTGCTGCATTTGTAAGAAAACTTGGAATACCAGGCTTGAGGCTGTAACGTTGTTGCCAATATTTAGCATTGTAATCTTGAGTGAGACTCTCCTACCAAGAATAGATGAGAGTGCAATATTTAGAACCAATCTGACTAACATGGGCACAGTTTTAGAAATATAATTCCAAAATTTTCTACCTTTTGCAAAGTCTTATTCTCAGCAATGAAAAATTCCCAGTATGGATCATCGATTACTCCTTCATACACCCATCTGTATGACACAAAAAAATACTTGTCTGTGAAATTGATGTCATCTTTCTTCTATGCAAACAAATATTCAAAAATGCATTTCTAAAAAGACCAAATAGAAAGATTAAAATGAAAATTCTATGTGCCATGGATTATGATAAGCTTCTGTTCTACCATCTGCACAGTACCTTTCTAAGATGCCAAGGTATGGAGCGCATGCATGTTGTGTGAGTTTCTCAAGTAAGGACCTTGCAGCATTGTCACCAGCCATAGCTGCTGCCTTGCATTTAAAAAGAAAAAAGATTATCCTTTTAAGACAAATCCATAAAGAAATAGTCTCTTTTCTAAAGAACTTCAGCATTGTCACCAACCATGGCTACTGCCTTGCATTTAAAAAGAAAAAAGATTATTCTTTTAAACAAATTTCCAAAGACATAGTCTCTTTTCTAAAGAACTTACTCTTAGAAGCCCAACCTCTCTCTTTGAATCAAGTACTCTCCAAATGCTTTTTCTCTTAGCTTCCCACACTCCTTACTGAATACTACACAGTATCACCTATCCTGCCCAAGGTGCTTATTCTCAAATGTTGATAATGAAACCAATGCAGACTTACGTTGAGATTCACAAATGAAAGCAGGGAATCAAATGGAACCAAACCAAACCCAAATTATGCAGTAACAAAATCACAAGTGCACTAAAGAGAGATAACCCTAGTGCGCTAGAGAGAGAGAGAAAGAGAGGGATGCCCAAGTACAAGCACACTGCACAAGAAATGCACAAGTACACATAAAAGAAGATCACAAGATAGTCATAAAACACACTATAAGAGAGATCAAGAAGGTCACAAGATGAGATGATACAAATGAGACCTTGAGTCGTGTATTTATACACAACTCAAATGAGGCATCCCTTCAAGAGGGGGTTATGGGCCCACAAAACAAAGGCACACACCCGAAGAAGGTTATTGAGCCAACAGATCCAGTTTGACTAGGTTGGCCTTACCTATAAGCATAGTATACAATAAATGAAATAAAATATGACCTTAGCCATAATTACAAATACATAATGATACATATGAATGGGTCGTGGCCACGTGTACATATTACATCAATAATTCCGACACACACACACCCTTGAGTTGAACAAGGGGCCATGGATAGAAGTCATTAACACAAGATTTACTTCCCCCTCTTAAAGTTGAGAAGAAGGCCATATCACCCCCCCTGACCTCCACGTCGCTCCTACAAAAAGCCATCAATATTATCAACAATCGAGACTAAGCTCCAAAGAGATTTAGGTGGGAGATGTGTCAGATGTTGTAGTTCGGCAAGGCCATCAAAAACTTAAATAATGGCCCGTGGTGGGGAAGACTCCTCCTGATAGTGCTCAAATGGGCTAGCAAGGAACTCAACTCATCAAATTCCTCCAGAAAATATTCAGCAATCTGGGCAAGAAGGGCACAAGGTGGAGAAGATTCCTCCTAATAGAATGCAGATGGACCATCAAGAAACTCTACTGCATCAACATGAGTAGAGAATGCCAACTTAGGTATAGGCCTTGACCTATCCAAAGGAAGAGTAACTAGTGTAGGCAAGTCATGCAAGGTGTCGCCATCATCACTAAGTAATGGAGCCAAACTATCAGGAGAATCCTGAATAGGTGAGAAATCATCTACAACATGAGGACCGAATGAACCACTAACAAGAGCATCATCATCTACAACATGAGGACTAGATATGCTAATGACAGCAATGTTGCACTTATCATTATCGGAAATTTATCGTCGGGGATCCAAAATTGAAATTATCGGAAATATCGGGGAAAATATTGGAAATTATCGGGAAACTTTAAAAAATGCAAAAATAATCATTTTTTTTTCATTTTTTAAAACTTCTAAAGCTACATCAACATCAAACAAATGCATTGTCACATAAATATGAAAATAAAACTGCAATATAAGATGTATAAGATGTCAAGTGGTCTATCAAACATCGATACTGAAATATGATATATGTCCTGAGTGATAATTCCTGAAAGGATAATACAAAATAACATCAAAACAAAAATGAATGTATCTCATGAGATGATCATCATGAGGCATCTAGATACTCGGACTTGGATTGACTCAGACCGATCTTGCTTCAATGGCTCGGTTTAGTAAAAAATACACAAAATATTTGAATTTTAATGAAAAAAATATATTTTAAAGATTTCAAACCATGATTCCAAAAAATTATTGAAATTTAAATGAGCAAGAACATTTAAATGACAAGCAATGTTCCACCATCACTTATATTAGGATCCTAATCATTAGTATTACCCTTTGCCTCTTGTCTAACCTTTGCCTCTACCTCAATCCTCTAGGGACATCAGTGGACACCACCCTATTTTGATGAAATTTCCTAATCCAAGCCTTATAATATGGTAGAAAAAGTTTAACATGCTTAATCAATAATTTTGGTTTGAGTGAAGGGTACATCTTTGCTAAGGCCATTACAAAAGAGGTCAACAATCAATACCACCAACATCAAGGTACATAACGGGCTTGGTTCTCTTGATTAAATGCCAATCCCATACCCTCATACATGATAGAATCCAACGAAAATGTTGCAATCCTACCAATCCTGAAAACTCTAAGTCTACTGAATTTTGAATGGGATATGAAATTCTACTTTCTCTATAGTAAGTCCGATGTGGTTGGAACCACTCTCAAACATCCTGAAACAATTAATGGTAATGTTAAAAATTTAAGTAAAAGGATAAAGAGGAAAGATAAAGGAAACGTCAATAAGAATTTAACATTACCATTAATTAGGGTCCGAATTTGAAAACATCGGTTCATTCCCCTGACTCAATTTTACAAAATGAGGGTTAAAAGACAAAAAAATTAATTATAAGGTGATATTCATGCAGCATGGCGATAATTTCCAAATTATCGTGATAATATCATGATAATTTAAAATTATCACGATAAATACAGGCAATATTATCGTTGTTGATATTATGGTAGTTGCGGGAGGTATTTACCTCCACGTGTAAACCTGACGAAAATAGAATATTCCAGGAAGCAAGAAGAAACCCTAATGAGTTGGCTTATAACCCTAGAAGACATGTCGGCTCAAGAGGATAATTTGTATTAGGTTATTAGCCTCCAAGAGAAGAAGTCGGCCAAAAGAAATAATATATACTGAACAGACAAATACCCAAAATGAGAAGTCGGCCCAAGCAGTTAGCCAGAATTAGTATAAATACAGGGGGCCAATCTTCATTCTGGCAGGCATTCTCAGAATTGCAGAGCAGCACTTGTGCGCACTGCAGTTGCCTAGTTTGTGCGCAAATTTGGAGGAGAGTTGTCATTGCAGCTAGCAGATTACGCTTTGGCTTGGACTATCTCTTGGTTAGGGTTTGGACTATCTGATCAGCTCTTGTTTGATGCGCTATCCTTGGGGAAAGGTGCGCTACCCTTTGTTTGGCTGTCTAGCTTAGGGTTTGCTTCCGGAATGATTCTCAGTCAAGGTTAAGGTGCTTGGAGGGTGGCTTCGACCTATGGTTGGGTGACAATAGTGATATTGTCGATGGTAAAAAGAGCACATCCATTCATATTCTAACAGGTTATGGGCCCACACCTCCTTCATTCAGTCTAACCGCTGGAAGGAAGCATAGCCATAAAGATATTAAGCTCGTTGAAGAACTGTCGCTAGGGTTTCTAGCAGGAGAAGTCACCAAAGCACTGTCGCTAGGGTTACTAGCAGATGCAGTTGCAGAAACCCTAATCCTCTCATTGAGGCACCTTAAGTGAAGGGATTGACCTAATTTCCGGATAAACCAGTGCGCCCTAGCCTAGCGCATCTCCTGGTACTCTCAGCAAGCCAAGACGTCAAGTTTGAGCTTTTGGTCAAACCTAGGGTTGACCAAGTCAAAGAAGCCATGACCTACTCCATGAAGTCAAAAAACAAGTTAGATGGAGCTTCTAACTTCAGAGCATGGAAGACAAGGATTAACCTCATCCTTGCCAAGAATAAAGTGTTGGATACCGT
>ML806887.1:128093-141299 GCA_009831015.1 Picea engelmannii
TTTGTTTGGCTATCTAGCCTAGGGTTTGCTTCCGAAGTGATTCTCTGTCAAGGTTAAGGTGCTCGGAGGGTGGCTTCGGCCTATGGTTGGGTGACAATAGTATTGTCAATGGTAAAACGAGCACAATCTTTCATATTCTAACATCACGTCCACCTATGCTCAACCACAGGGACGTCCTACTCAACAGATCTCTTCTCACTGAGTCTCACAGGAGAATCATCTGGAGTACCACATCGTCTCAACTCTCTACAGAGAGGAGAACAGTACACCCATCACATGGGCACCGTCGCCCCTCACAGGGGTACACATCGTTTCATCTCAAACGACCATCTCATGGGCATCCTCCCCACACAGGGGCACACAGTGTTCCATCTCAATCTCAGAGAGGAACGACACACCCATCTCATGGGCTCCTTCACAGGCCAACTCACTCATTCTTTGTCCTGGAGGATGTCTCACTAAGCTGTAATCATCAATATGGCACACACTAGCCCACATCTCGAAAGGAATAATAGAAAAGATCAAGAAGTATTGCTTCAATTTTTTATGGCAAGGAAACAGTGATTATAAGGGTACCAATTGGGTCAATTGGAGAAAGCTTGTTGTTCTAAAGGCCCTGCGAGGTTGGGGCCTGAACATATGCACCTATTTGGTCTTTCACTAACTGCAACATCTCTTTGGAATTTTATCACAAAAGACAATTTGTGGAGACGGATCCTAATTCAAAAATGCATTGCCCATGGTGCTATACTTCACTGGATAAGAAAAGAAAGGAAATGCATACAGAATGTCTCCAATGAATGGAAAGCAATGACTTTGGCTTTTCCAAAGATTGGAAACTTCCTGGCATGGAAAGTTGGTGTTGATGCAATCATGGGTTGTGGTAGAAGAGTGTTTCTCTCTGAAGGATTGGTTCAACACTTTCTTAGTATTGGTATTAGGTAAAGCTACTCTAAACCTCATGACAATGCTAGATCGTACCACCATTTGATCTCAAGGATGGATGAGTGTTGTTGAATTAAATTTGGCTAGAGAGTGGGCTTTGGAATGGAATAACTTTATAGATTCTCTTCAAAGAGCTCACATTAGAATCAGTCCTTTTGAAGATGAACTCATTTGGAACAGGAATATGGTAGGAGGTAATTATACTTCTAAGTTGGGTTATGAAGCTCTATGCGGCACCAGGGAACTGGGTGACTCTTGGTGGTGGAAGAAACTTTGGAAGTTAAAGGCCCCAACAAAAACAATTTTATTTTTTTGGCTTGCATTAAACAACAATGTACTAACCTGGGAGATGATGAGAAAGAGGAACAAGGCGGGACCTGGTATTTTTCTATTGTGCAGGAACAATGATGGTTCCACTCACCATCTCTTTCTTACTTTTTCATACTCACAACAGCTGTGGAGTGAAATAGAACACCATTTACATCTTTCAAACTTATGGATTCAAGATTCTATAGAAGAATGTTTTGCAATTTACTTTATCAATAGAGAGTTTAAGCAGTTGAGAGTCCTTCCTTAATTGGTTCCCTAGGGAATTTGGTTGGCATGCAACTCAGCATTATTTGAAGATAAGTATGTTCCCTCAGTTAGGACTATGGCGCAGTGTCTGGGATTACTTTCGTTTTACAAGATTCCTTCAGTTAATAAACCTCTTAGGATAGTGGGTGAAGGATTAACAAGTCCTTTCCATAGAGTTTTTTCGACAGTGCCTGCAATGATTCATTAAGTGGTTGTGGTTTTATCTTACATCTGACTGACCAGAACTACTTTCATCTTATGGCAAATGTTGGGAGGGGAACAAATAATTTCAATGAGTTTATGGCAGTTTTTCTACTTTTGAAGTTTGCACAACGTCGTAGAATTGATTCTCTACGGGTCTTCGGCAACTCCAGTATGGTTATTAATTGTCTGTCTTGATATGTTCAGCTACATAACATCGTACTCCAGCCATTTTTTGATCATCTTCAAGATATCTCCAGTCTTTTCACTCGGATTGATTTCTCACATGTATACAGAGAGATGAACCAAACAAAAGATAAACTTTCACAATTTTGCCTTCAGTTACCTGAGAATCATTACTTGTTATGGGATAAGATAAGATAATTATATTAATGTCTGACTAATGACCACAAAAGTAGATCATAGGGACTATTGAGTACAATGATGTCATTACAAAGCAGGAGTACAAAAAGGTCTCCAATAAAAGGCAAGATGAAGAAAATAAAGTGCAATAAGGTAGAGTAGTAAAGAGCGAGATCTATGTTGAGGCATGAAGAACCCTTGACCCCTAGCTCAAAGACCTTCTCTAATGAGGAGATGTATCGTACGAGAAGATCTAGTGGACAAGAGGAAACATAAGTAAGGAAATAGGTCTGTCATGGAATGGACCCATCTCTGCTACCATTCAAGGCTGAATGAAGAAAGATGAATCTAGTAGTATGTCTATGTTGAATTTTTAATGATTGCTCAAGCACGTGTAGTTTCTTTTCAATTTAGCATGAACTTGAACCATAAACAATGCAGCAACACAATAGTTGCAGTAACCAAGATCACAAGAAGAATAACCATGCACAAGACACAAGAAGTTATCCTGGGAAAACCCTTCTCAAACAAGGGAAAAACCTAGCAATCCTTTGCTATAGAGTCAAGAGAAGATCACCCTCACACCATAAACCCTAGCGCACACAAGAGGGTGCTCTATGACCAAGAAGGCTAGTGCCTAAGAGAAGTGCGCACAAAATTTCAGATCTCCACAATGTGTGTTGTGAGAATGAGATATGATCCACAATGGGGATGTATCTCTCTTATAAATGCATGACCTAACACATCAATAGATGTGTCTATTGGCACAATAGGGCCGACTTGTACAACTCAATAATATAATTAATCTTTTGCACAATATTAATTATCTTTACACAATAAGGCTGACTTGTACCCTTCACAATACAAATTAGGGTTTCACAATAATCTTACTCTTAGACAATATAGCAAGGGATCTCCCAAACATCCTCTAGTGCTCTGCCACTAGGGACAAGTCCACATGTGCTCAACCACAAGGGACGTCACTCTCAACAAATCAACTCAACTAAATCCATAGGAGCATGAACTGGAGAGCCATCTCAAGTCGACTCAACTAAGTCCATAGGAGTACGACAAGAGACCATCTCAAGTCATCTCAACTCAGTCCAGAGGAGCACGACAAGAGACCAACACAAGTCATCTCAACTTAGTCTAGAGGAGTACGACTCACCTATCACATAGGCGTTCTCACAGATCATCTCAACTCAATCCAGAGGAGTATGATCTGGAGAATGTCTCATGAAGCTGCAATCATCAACAATCCCGAGGGGGAACTAGTGGGATGCCTGGATCATCCGTTGCACTACTGACCTATAGAGGTAATGCATTGACAAGGTTTGGTGGATCTCATCCGTCTCCTGGAAAGGGATCTTGTCTAGTCATGTCGTTGAAATCTCGTGGGACAAGGGAAGGTCCCATAGGTCCGCACTGATTTGGAGTACAGGAATTTATTGGTGAACGAGCAGAGGCTCATAGTCAACATTTAATACATGATCTTTAAAATAACGTGTATATGTAACATGTCATTTTAGAAGTGTGAACTTTATGATATCATGATACCTTCTAGTATGAACAGTATTGTGATTTATAGATGAATTTGGAGATCTCGTTTTGACTTGATGTCTTAGGTTCTTCTGTTAAGAGGAACAATGTCGATCGTGTTTCTGCACCTGAGGATTGTATTTATTTTCATCTCGAATATAAGTACGTTTTTTTCTTTGGAAAAAGAAGGCTCAACAACATCAGGATGAAGGTTCCTCATGGAATGAAAACTTCAAAAATCCACCATTATAGATCCAAATGGTACAAAACCCTAGGTAACCCTGTGAATGAAGGTGTTGACCTTAAAGAATGTTGAAATGTGTCAAAAACCACCCTAGAAAGATGGTGCAGTGAAATGTCCCTTTCCAAATGAGTCCTCTAGGAGATGGACAAAATAGCCTAAGTAATTCCCGTGGGCTATAGTTAGTATAAAAAAGGGAATTAATTATTTATTTAATGTCATCGGAGCGGAAATTAATTATTTTAAAAGGTGACGTTGAGTAAATAGAAAAAAAAGGGTGCCTAAGTGACTATTGAGAATATGAAAAGTCACTTAAACTTATTAAAAGGCAAAATGGTCGCAAAAGAGTCAACCAAAGAATAAAAGGGGAAAAAGAGGGCGCCCTCTCTCATTCTCGATTTGACATTTTCCTGAAATTGCTTTGAGAGAGCTCTTTGTGGCTTGTGAACTCTTGGGACGAAAACCCTAAGGGAGATTTTCAAAGATTGGTTTCGATGGTGAGACTATCCACCCTAGCCGGTCATTTGGGGAAGGGATCATTCTGATTTCTTCAATTTGCGTCACTTTGGTTGAGGTTTCCTTCATTTGGAAATTGGTTTTTTGTGGGCAGAGGACGATTCATGCTTGAGGCAGCTGGGTTTACGCATTGAGGGCAATTCCTTTTATGATGGCCAAGTTTGATCACTAGAGGACGGGTTTCTCCTTGAGTGCAAAGTCATCCAATCAAACCCTAATATACTAAGGGGGTGCATTGTCCAATCTGTGGAGCTTCCCACCCTCCCAATGGTTCATCATGTTGTATATGAAACATCCAAGCTCATATTCCAACGTCCAAGGTCCAGGAGGTGTGAGGAGGTGCCCCAAGGCATGTCAAATCATCAAAGGGCCCAACGCTCTGCATCAAGTGTGCAATGTCCTCTGTACAGTGTATAACGTCCTAGGCATCATCATGAAAACGTCCTCTAGGGACCATGTCAAGGGTGCATCATGACCAAAGGTCCATAGAATCAAGTAAGAACAACAACTAAAGGGTACAAAAGCCATTAGAATCATATAAAGTAGGCCATCACTTAATACAAGAACCATTAAAGCAACTCATGTTAGGTATCTTCTTCAAACTTCACACTAGCTCAACACTTTCTGCAATTTGCCAAGTTTAGGTATGGGAGGACCATCACAGGATCCTATTAGCTGTGCCAGTACCCAAGTAGAGGAGTAGTTCCCAAGAAACCCTTCAAAGTGTAAGTATAAATGAATGAGGTGGTATGGGTTTTACTTCATGGTCATGGTGTCATTGACATGCAAGGACATATGTGGTTTCATCTCCATGAGTGCCTTTGTAGAGGGAGCACTTGGTGCTTGAGATACCCTTTCCTCGGCAGTGTGTATATTCCAAACCCCTTCTTTCCTTTTGATATTCTTTTATTGCTTCGCAAGTCCCCTTTTCAAGTTTCATGTTTTTGTTATTTTTCTTCCTGGGCTAAAATCATTTTAATTGATATGCATTCAGTGCATTAGGACTATGGGCAATTGCCTCATAGCGAGGGGGTAGAGATCAAGCTGACCTTTGGCTTTTGATTGGGTCATTTGTTATCCCATTATTTCTTCTTTCTTTTATAACATGCTCTTTTTTTAATTCTTTTTACCTATTGCATCAACCTCATCATTCTAGCCCTTCTTGTCATAGGAGGATGAAGGCACGAGCCTTTTTGGTGTACATTTAACAACCATTTCCAAAAGATAGGACAACGAAAGGAAATAAGATGAAAAGTATTAAGTATGAAAAGGAGCAGTACGCTACACCTATCAAGACATCCCAATGGTACCCTTGTTCCCCAAGGGTGACAGCACTAGACTACAAAAACAATGGCCACCAAGGTGAAAGAAGGTAAAAAGCATAACTTCCAAGCAATCATGCTCCATTATCTGACTTCAACCCATGATCCTCAACTAAATGCCTAATGCATTAAATGTGACACTTTATATGAAACAATAACTAGTGTACCTCATGTGTGTTGTGTTAAGGTTTAAGCTATTATTAGGTTTCTTTTCAATTCACTAGATAACCATAGCATAGATAGGATCAGTGAGAAATACACAATCACAAGAGACACATCATTTATCTTAGGAAACCCTCATGGGTGAGAAAACCCTACAAAAACTTCCTTAATATAGATAGCCAATACAATGCCAAGAGATAACTCAAACAATACAGAAAGTCCTCTCCCAAGAATGTGCCTCTCTCTCTCTTCCTTCTTCTCCAACTGCAGCTCCAAACTTGCGCTCTGATGAACAAGTGAGTGAGTGAACAAATGAGGCGTTGGCCTCTCTTATTTATACAATCTGGCAGGTGTTGAACTGAGGTGTCTTTTCAYTKGMAGSGTCGACTTCTCAATCTRGGTGGTTATAACCACTTYAATATATTCTGGGGGCCGACTTCTCATTTAGCATATTACAATTAGGGTTTGACCAATCCRCAAAAGGGGATTTGGTCATTTACAATACCCGACATGATCAATCTGCAAAAGGGGATTGATCTATTGAATAATACATCAATAATAAATAGAATACTCTTTGTAGTTACATTATTTCAACATGTTGGACCACCATCATCAGATGAACCATGCTAATCAAGTGAAATGAGTTGAATTGGATGAGGGGGGAGGCATCTAAGGGGCTACTTTTTGTGGAGAATGTTGATGATCATCTCTAGGATCATTGTCTTCGTTGTGGACCATGAGACATGATCTCCTCTAGTTACCCCTAGGTGAGAGGGGGGCTAACACTGCCCAAAACCATTGAAAAATAATACAAATGCATGGTTGTAGGTGACATCAATGCTATAGTCTAGAAGACGAGGGGAATGCCTCAAGATTTAGATAGTACAAGGAATGGCTAGAAGATAACTTGGAGAAACTATGGTAGATGCAATAAAGTGTAGAGATACTACCCAACAATGCAAAACTAATCATTCACAACGTTGTTACACAAACTAGCGATTTAGCAATTACATAGGCCATGAATTATCCAGCGTTCTGAGAAATGAATGTTATGGTGCCAATTTGGACTCTAGTTAACGCTCTACATAGCTCACAAGAATGCATTCAACAACTTCACTGAAGGAACCAACTGCACCAAATAGTTGTTTGATTTGTCAGTTGTCATGGAGTTTCAAGGAACCCTCAATGTCATTGACCTCCCTGCATTGATCTTTGGCACAACTCCAAGAAGGGAAACTTCCATTGCAATATTGAAGGAAACAATTGGATTAGGGTTACCCTTGATGTCGACATCAACCTTTTGTCCACTTCGTTGGTGAAGCCAACCTTTTGTATTGTAAATCCCTGAACAATCTTTATTCCTTGGGATAAAACAAGGAGCTCTTCATCCTATTTAGTCTTCACTCTCCGCACTCTTCTCTTGGCTATGTAGTTTATGGGATGAAGTCCCAAATGAAGCCTCCAACACTTGGCTTCCCAATCTTTGTTTATCTTGCAGTGTTGGCAAAAGTTGTAGATTTTTGAAGAACTATGAGGGCTTCCCAACAAGCCTATCTTTGACCTCTTGTTGGGCTCTATGTTTAGTCAACCAAATCTGTCCTTGCTTCTGTTTTAGGACAGCAAACAGGTCTGTTCAAATCTGCCAAGAAATCTGTCCTCAACTGATGGATATATGCTCTTTTAAGGTGCCCTTGCAAGTAGTTTTAGTAACCCAATGTTAGTACATGAAAACCTCAAAACATATAGCACTCCTCTAGGATCTTAACAAGCTCCTACAGCTGATTTAAACACTAAGCATACATGAAAAATAAACACATGTATTTTTGGTCAACATGACCCTGGATAAAAACCCCTTGGGCAAAACCAGTTTGAGAGATAGATATATATATTTGGAGATCTCAAAGCAAAATTTACAACAACTAAATACAAAAGAAACCTGAGCTTGTCCTCAAGCTTGTAATGGAGTCCCTTGAATCTTGTGCCTGCTAGCCCTTGAAGAATGTGCCCTCTCTCATATGTGCATGCTAGATGATGTGTAGCACCCACTTGAAGTTCCTTGCTTGCTTGAGGATATGTGCAACCCCTTTGTGCTTGGGTTGCACCCCCAGTCCAGCAAGCCACCCTCCAAATGAAGGCTCCCACACTTTAATGCGCGCCTACCAAGCTTGATGCGCGCCTACCAAGCTTGATGTGCACCCTCTCCTAGCCTTGCGCCCTCCATGAAAGCTTGCGCTCCAAGGTGTAAATCCTCTAGCTATGGCGCCCTTGTCACTCACAAGTGCGCCTCCTCCAAGCTCCAAGTCTTTTGCACCTTCCTCTCCTCAAGAATGCGCCCAAGCCTCCAAACCCTCACTCATGCGCCCTCTTCTCCTCAAGAAATGCGTCGAAGTGTTCTCTTCTCTTCCTCTCCTCACTCAACTCTCTCAAGTGACAAGTGAGCCTCTTCCTTACCCTTTCCCTCCTTTAGCCTCTCCTTGGCCAAACCTAAAAGACCAATGGCTTAGATTCACTCTAGCCACATCTAATCAATGGGTGAGATTTAATCCAAAAATCTCACTTAGAAAACCCACTTTCCCAAGTTTCCTTAGTTTGCCTCRTGTCCTTTAATTCACCCACAAAGTGWATTAAATGTCAYTTTATGACTTAAGTKRCATATTTCACTTTTGACTTAAATCTCCTAAGTCAAAGTGAAATTAGAACATAAAGGTAAAGTACAAGGGTAATAGTCTCCCCCTYTGTGTTTAGAGACTCACAAACACAAGGGGAGCACTTTCCAAGGTACCCAAATCTCAACAAAAGTTACTKCTATAACATGGACTACTTGACATTCTCTTTTTCTCCATATGCCTTTGAGTTTGATGTTGTATTGGGGCACTGTCCTTTCCATTCTTCCTCTAAAAGCATTTGGGCTTGTGGCATGTGTCTTGCTTCTCCCAACAAGATGCCTTAAAATTGCCTTTCTTCCCACAAAAGGAATATATCCCATAAGACCAACAACTAGCTTTCTTCTTACAAGGTAACAAACACGAGATGTCTTGCTTCATGTATACGTCTTGTTCTTCATCTTCTTGCTCTCGTTGATTGGCTTGCTACTTCTTCTAAGTGTTGGTGCAGACTGAGTCTCTAAACTTTCCTCATAGTTTCCCTTTCGCAATCCACCACAAGAAGGTTGGAGTGGTAGTGTGTTCTCATCTCCATTTGTTGTTTTTCCTTCTTTTGATGAGGAGGCTAAATCTGCCATGTATTTTTCCTTCACAAAAGTGACCTTGGTGGACATGGCCTTTTCCTTCGTGCCACCAAAACCTAGGCCCTTCATGCTTGACCTTTGGTTCGGCTACAATGGGGCTTATGATTCCTCAACTTCTTCTACCTAGCCCTTGACCACTATAGCCCATTTGTCTTAATAGCTTGGAATCGATGCCTCTAGTATGCTTTTCAAAATTACCCAAGTGCCCTTGAGAAAGGTCCAAGGAAGGTGAGCTTACCATACTTTTCTCAATCATGATGTTGGCTTCTGCCATAGCAATGGAAGGTTTCTTTGCTTCCTTGGTCTCATGGGAAATGACCCATAGCTTGGCCAATGCCCCCTCCTTCGTTGCCAATTGCTGGTAAAACTAAGCCATCATCCGAGTGAACCTCTCATCTTGCCAATTATCCAGCTAAATTACCTTCTCTCCCAATTGCACAAGCCGAACTCTGTTCTTGTCCCAATCTACCATAATAGTAGTGAGGGAGTCTTGGCATTCACAAATTGATCCTTTAGCAATGACAACAATTTTACAGACGTCTCAATATCCTTTTCCAACTTTGTTATCCTTCGATCAACATTTGTGCCTTCTCCATCAAGCATTGATTCTCCTCTTGAATCTGCACATCGATGGTCCTTAGGTCTTCTAATCTCTCTCTTAGCACTTTACCCATTTTGGGAATGCTTTGACCTCAAAGTATTGGCAGTTGTGTCAAGGTCAAGGATTCAATTGTTTTGATACCAATATGATCCATAAACACAGGACTTATAGCCCTCGTGTCTCACCAACAAAGATCTTCTATGTAAATGAAATTTGATCTATGCTCTTGGAATTATGCAAAGATCTTTGTCTTTAGAAATGATTTCAAGGCTTCTATTCTTGGTGCAATATTGAACACAAAACAACCAGCTAATAATGCAATAATAATCAGGACTTTGAGTTCAAGTTTCTCTATTGTTAATCACCAAACAAGCATGTAGGAAATGGCTCTGCTTATTGGATTTCAAGAATTGGCCTATTGTTTGTTTCATCAGCTATGGTGCCAAGGCCATATCACCACTTGAAAAACAAAATATATTGGCAAAATATCATAAGATGATGGAAAATATCAACTAAGTTAGGAGATTTTTTGGGGGAGAATGTTTTTTCTCATTTTGAAGAGGGAATGCAAGGGATTGAGACCAAAGGGGATACTCACTGCTACCTTTGCCAATAAAAGAGCTAGAAGGAGAGGGTTTCTTTGTATATTTAAGAAATTGAAAAATAATAATTTTTTTGTATTTTTTAAGTTTGTCGATATTTTGCACAATGTTGCCAATAAGTTTATTTCCAAACCCTCAACAATATATTCATCAACAAGATGTTTGCAACATTATTATTTATTTATTTATTTATTTATCCGTTTTCCCAAGAAAAACATTGTGGGTAAACCCAAGGGATGCTTTGCCACATTTGTGGATGGAATCCCTAGTAAACGTGTCAATATAAACTAGTGGCCAACTTGTGTTGGGCATGCCCTAGAGATACAATCATTTGCTACATGGTTACTCTTGCAAGTAGCCTCATCCTATGAGAGAAATTGGGATTTTTAGGGTTTTATTCCTCAAATGAAGAGAAACCGATTGGAATCTACAAAGGAAAAAAAGTGGTTTACATTCATAATACCCTTCGACTTCTTGCTTGGAAGGACCCAAGATACAAGAAAGGTCCTTCTAAAAAATGGGACAAATACATAAATGATGTTATATGTGTTGACAACAAGGTCAAACCAAATGGCCTTATGGAGTTGACTACAATTACAAACACAGCTAATGAGACAAAGCTTGAGAATGATGAGCACCTACAAATTATATTGACTGAGGATTAGATGATGCAAAACATGATTTATGCAACATGCCTCTTTAGCAAGTTCCATTGAACATGTTTTGTATATACTCTATAGTATGTACCTCTTATTAACTATAATTTAAATTATGACTTGAGTATTAGGATTTATTATTTGGATCGTGAGTGTTAAATTGGAACATGAAGCGTAAAACCCCACAATCTTTACTCAATTATATATGAAAAGAAGAAATATATATATATGAATAATTGACGATATTTTACAATGAATGGGACCCATAAATATAGTCTATAGGGTGCCTCTTTGCCTCTTTATGAAGAATTGCGTCATTTTACTTATTTATTAATTAATTAATTATTATGTTTACTTATCCCTATTTATTTTTGTATACATAACATTGCCTTCCTCTTCAAAATTGCTTTGTCCTTAAAGCAAGGGCTAATGAGGATATTACTTTCAAAATATCCTCCAATCCATTCGTCGGGATCATTGCATTTTTCATCCTCTAGTAGTGTTGCATAGTTCAATACATGAAAGACTTGACTCACAAGCGCTGCACAAGTCATGAGTTCTAATGAACCTTTGATGTAGAGATGAAGATCATTATCATCAAGATCGTCATGCCAATGGAGTATGGAGGATATTGATTGAAATAAATAATGGTACTGTGAATTATACATCTACTCATGCATTGGCCACGCTAATGAAGCCACTCCTGTGATAGTTTGGGCTTCCTTAATCCATCATATGTGGCCCAGAGTATCATGATCACATTAGGCAATTTATGGAAATTGTCTTTTCTCTTGGCAATGTGCCTGTGGTTGGGGTGCACTATGTAAGAAGATAAAGCTTCTATGACTCTACCATGACTAATAATTATCACCTCACTAAATTCAATGAATGAATCGATTAAGTTGACTAAACCCAACTGAAAGTTTGTATCGTGAATATCAATGCATACTTTGTCAATGACAACAAGCACTAGGCATTGGTGATTAGCGAAGAGAAAGGGGCTTTTGTTGTCGACGTCGTGGGAATTATCATGATCAGAGGCAGATGCATTATAAATATACCAACAATCGTTGCCCCTACTCGAGCTTCCCTGCATTACGTAGGCCTCTGGGATCAATGATGGCAAAAAATGGTTTACGAATTTGCTTAAATAACATATTTCTTCATGAAAGCTTCGGTGAGGAAAATGCTGAGCTTGAGGAAACATGAAACAACCGCGGGTATATCTCAGGTTCTTGGGTTTAATCAAAAATATGGAATCTATGTATGAGATGAGCACGAGAATTGCACTCTATAGTTGTGTTTTCCCGCAGGTTTCGATGATGAATTTGTATGGATAAATAATGAGGCTTGACTCGGAAAGTAGATGGAGGTCCATGTGTCTATTTGATATATTATAAATTATTCGCCATTTGGCGGCTTCCACTATTTCTTCGAGTTGTGAGCGATTGAGAGTCCTTAACCCTACATTGCCTACAAATTTGTTTGAGAAAAACTCGATTTCGAGTCTCTTTTCATAGCCTTCAAAGCAGCTTGGAGGGGGGCTCTTCGTTGCTCCGTGCAGTGTTTTCCATATATCCCGCGAGTCTTGAAGAACGAGGATAGAAGTGAGGATTTTCCCACTTGGGCAACTGCAAACTTGCTGCAGCACCCTGGTCCAGCTAGCATAAGACCACGCACCTGGCGGGGGGACGTGGATGTATCTGATTCTTGCACTAAGGGAGGAGGAGTAGCAGCCAGTGATCCCTTCATTGTGCTGTAAAGAAATGGAAATGGAGTCGTCATTATTATTGCTGCCTTAAATTATTTAACTATTAACGATTCTCCTGTGGTGGAAGTTCTTGAATCAACAACGGATAAATGATCCCAACTTCGTCGACAATCATTAAGAACTTGAGAAAGGATACCCAGAGAGAATTGCACCCATTCGAACACATTATCAAAAGACACAGGGCAACCTGCTATGAGACTAACTCATAATGAACAGCTATTTTCCGAATTTATGAGAAAGGTTTTGCCTTGAATGGTTGAATTCAATTGACAAAGATTATCCAACAAGTATGAATCTTCCAATATGTCATTTTCGTCTTGAGTTAATAAAGAGGTAACTGTGCACTTAAGGTCTGCGGGTGTTGAGATATAGGCAAAGGGAGGCCTCCGATTGTATTTGTGAAGCCATGCAGAGTTCTGTGATCTGAGATCATGATCAGGTATCAACAACTCGTCCTCATCTTC
>ML806888.1:8739-20310 GCA_009831015.1 Picea engelmannii
AACTGTAATGCGTGGTTATCACTATATAAAACAAATTCTTTTGGGATCAAGTAATGCCTCCACTTCTTCAGTGCCTGGATGATGGCATAAAATTCTTTGTCGTATGTGGAGTATTTCACCTTTGCCTCATTCAGCTTCTCACTGAAATATGCAATCAGTCTTTCTTCCTGACTCAAGACCGCTCCTATGGCAAACCCACTTGCATCACATTTCACTTGAAACGTCTTTTGGAAATCCGGCAACACCAAAACTGGTTGTTTCGTGATCTTCTGCTTCAATAGATTGAAGCTCTTCTCAGCCTCTGCTGTCCAGTGAAAATATTTATGTCTTTTCTTCACTGTGTCCATCATCGTTGCGCTAATCCCACTGAAATTCCTAATGAACTTCCGGTAGAAACTAGCTAGTCCATGAAAACTTCTCACCTCGAATACATTTCTCGGTGATGGCCAATTCTTGATCACTTCCACCTTATCTGGATCCATCTTCAAATCATTCGCTGAAATAACAAACCCCAAGTAAATGAGTTCTATCTTCATAAACGAGGATTTTTTCATGTTTATCAAAAGCCTCTCCTACTGTAGCTTCTTCATTACTGTAGCTAAATACTTCAGATGTTCTGCCTTTGTCTTACTGAAAATCAGTATATCATCCAGATATACGATAACAAATTTTCTGATGAATTCCCTCAGGACTTCATTCATTAACCTCATGAAAGTACTTGGTGAATTTGTTAAGCCAAACGTCATAACAAGCCATTCATACAAACCTTCATTTGTCTTGAACGTTGTTTTCCATTCATCACCTTCTCTCATGTGAATTTGGTGATATCCTCTTTTCAGATCAACCTTTGAAAAAAAAATTGCTCCACTTAGGCAATCCATTAAATCATCCATCCTTGGCAATGAAAACCTGTACCTTATGGTTATCTTGTTGATGGATCTTGAGTCGGTACACATCCTCCAGCCTCCGTCTTTCTTTGGACTGAGTACTATTGGAACAACACATGGACTCAAGATTTCCCTGACCAATCCTTTGTCTAGCAGCTCCTGGACCTGCTTCTTGACCTATTCATTTTCTTGCGGTGTCAACCTATATGCAACTTTATTCGGAAAACTAGCTCCTGGTATGAGGTCTATATGATGACTCACACTCCTCATCGGTGGCAACGAACGAGGTAATTCGTCCACCACGATGTCAGCGAACTCTGTCAGTAGTTCCTGAATTTCCTCTGGTAGATCATCCACTCTTGTGCTAGTCAGAACAATCCTCGGTTTCCTGACCACAAAGAATTGTGGATCTTCTTTCTTCTTCACCTCTGTAAGAAGTTCCTTCCCACTCATGAGAAGTACTGTACTTTTTCCTTCTGGTTTTACCTCCTTATCTTTTATCGGAAGCAACATGTGTGTCCTCTTGTTCTTCTCTAGGGTGTATGTATTCATCTTCCCGTCATGAATCACATTTATGTCATATTTCCATGGTCTACCCAGCAATAGATGGCATACATCCATAGGAATGACATCACATAAGATCTTATCATTATACCCTCCTATTTTGAATTCAACTAAACATTGTTTAGTGACATTTACCTGGTGTCCTTTCTGTAGCCATGAAACTTTGTATGGACTTGGGTGATCAGTCGTCTCCAGCTCCAGCTTCTCTACCATCTCGGTTGAAACGAGATTATCTGTGCTACCGCTGTCCACGATAACCTTGCATACCATGTCCTTGATTTTGCAAGCAGTTATGAAAAGTCTGGTCCTTTGGGATGAGTCCTCCACCTCCTTCTCGGGTGTTAAGAGAACTTTACGCATCATCAGCGACCTTATGCCTTCAGCGTCTTCTGCCTCAACATCACGCCTCTATGCCTCGGCGATGTGAGCCTCTCCACTGTCCTTCTTTTTCTCTGGACACTCAAATGACTTGTGCCCATTCTTTCCACATGTGAAGCATGTGATTACTCCACCTCTTCCTGTTCCTCTACCTCTGGTAGGAGGAAACATGTTATTATCAGCATATCCTCCTCTCTGCTCTGTATGTTTTTCTCTCGATTCAACATGTTGGCCTTGCTGTGAACTTCCACCCCTCTCGGTTCTAGTCTGAGGCTTTTTCCAGTCGTCCTTGGGATTCTGGTATTTATCTTGGGCAACCGATTTTCCTTTGGGATGACTCCTGCCTCGGCCTCGCTGACCTTGCTTACGGATCATCTTCTCTTCATCTTTCAAATCCATTTGATAAGCATCCTCCACCGTTCAGATGGTTACCAAGATCATCTCATCCTGGATATCATATCTCAGGCCATTCATATATCTGGAAACTTTCTCATCATCGCTCTCTCGATGACCTGCCCTGATGTTTAGTCGATAGAATTCCTCCGTGTATTCTTTCACTGTCATCAGCTTCTGTCTCAGGTTCTGCATCCTCCTGAACAGAGTGATTTGATAATCTCTAGGGATGAACTTTGCCTTCATCTTTGCAATCATTTGATCCCAACTTTTAATTTTTTGCTTGCCCTTGCAATGTCTATCTGCTTGTATCTCATCCCACCACAATGCTGCGTGTCCTTTCAGTCTCATGACAGCATGCTTGACCTTTCTGTCTTCTTCGACATCTTCATAGTCGAAGTATGTGTCAAGAGCCTTAATCCAGTCTAGAAGCTCTTCCACATCCAGATTTCCTTCATAAACTGGAATGTCCATCTTCGTCTTTGCACCCATCCGTGAAATAGCTTTAATTAGGCATTCATTGGCTGCATCCTCGTCTGCAACTTCTTCCTCATGTTCAGCCTCGACTTCGTTGTCGGAATCACTCAGATCCCCTGCACTAGCTGTGCGTCTTTGCGTTGTCTCCATGTCTTCGAGTCTGGCTTGGAGATCACGCATTTGTCTCTCTATGGTTGGATCTGCCATCTGCCTACCCCTTCATCTCTGCACCTCCCTATCCTCTGGATCGGTTGACTGTCTATCTCTTCTCAGCGGCATGGTGAATTTCCTTCTCCCTGCTACAGAAAGCAAAGAGTCTTTCTGGGCTTTGATACCACTCTGACGCAGCCACGCTCCTTGGAGACACGTCCGCTCTCAGGATCCTCTTCTACCTCGGCCCAAAGAACTCAAAGGTCCTTCTATCTTCCTGTCGGAAAATCTGCACCCACAGAATTCTCCGTGAGATTCCCTCTCTTTGCTTATTGGGGAATCAGACTTCGCGACTTCGCGATGTCAAAGGTAGAACACTGGGCTCTCGAATCCCCAAGACCCGATGACCAATCAACGTTGACCTTCTCTTATCTGTATCGAAACTTTCCCTATCGTGATTTCGCTACTCGCGATACCAAACAACTCGTCTTATCGACTCCCGATGCCCGATACGCTGAAACTCCGACACATTCGTGCGAGTTGACTTTTCCACATCCTGTCACTTCTATCGGGATTTCGGACTTCGCTGGATCGTGAATCCTAATGCCAAAGGTTTCGAGACTTTACTTTCTCCAAACTCCGATACGATGCACCACCTGTCCTCTACCAACTCCTGTGGCCCTACTATCCGTTCACCATCGGAATATTGCTTTTCGCGATTCCACACTGCTGGAGTATCTTGTCCTCAAGACTCCCGATACGCTGAACCCCGACTTCGCCAGAACTTATGACACACGTCCCAACTAATGGACGGTCCATATCTATCAGGATATCGCGTATCGCAATATCGTGATTCTTGATGCACGTTTATGGGAATTCGACCCACGAAACCCCGATACACGATCCTACGCGTGGATCTAATGATCCCTGTGGCTCGGATCGACAACTCTGCCCCTCCTGAGCTTTGAGTTTATGAACCACTCTGTCATATCTCTCTTGCACCTCCATGAGATCTAACAGCTCATGGTGATTCGCAAGATCTCCTCGGAGAATCTCGTCTGTCCGTTCTTCCTGATGAGGTCTGTGAAATGACTAAGTGTCTCCTCTTATAAACTCATTCCTCCTGCGTGCAAACCTGCGACGCTTCTTTCCAACCTTCAAGGCACGACTCCTCTGTGTTGTCCTTCAACGAATGTGAAGGCCTATCCTTCCTGAGCTTTTCCCCACGACCTTCAAGTCCCTCAGAAATCCCTTGCATGCACTCCTTGCAGCAAACCTTCAACTCTGCGTACTCCTGCAGCAGCAGTCTGTCAGCTGGTGCTCAGGCTCGCAACCCTGAATTTCACTTGGCCTGTGCACTCCTTGCACATCTCCTATGCCCAACTGCACCTTTTTGGGGTGAATGATAACAATAGTTAAACTACCTGAGCCTCCATCAATTCACTCCTTGCAGACAATTCAACTGCACTCCTTGCAGGAATTCTCTGGCTCAAATATAGAAACAATTGAAACTCATTCTATTAACCTCTCAGACTTCACTTCAAACATGAAATCATATACACATCATATAAAAGCAAATGCATAACAGGAAAGCAAAACACTCATAAGCACACCATTTAACATCAACACAGAGAGAAAAGACACAAAACCATGGATTTGAATCAAGTCCTCTATTAATTCAAGATCTATACATGGATGTTCTTCTACAGCTCTCTGCTATTCTCCTGTGCTCTTCCTACTTCACTATGCCTGAATAATGTTACAATGCACAATGAGGGTGTCTATATCCATTTTCCCTCCTCCTTTCTAAAACTGTCTAATATAAGAATTCAATTCTACCTACTTGCATTAACTAGATTAAATGCCTCCTATCTACTTAAGGACGAGAGCTATCTGCTCAAGGTCCATTACAATACAAAAGTGCACCTCATTAAATTATCACATTAATGTCAGCACAACAGTTTCAAGGTGTTTCAAAATTTGTGCTAAACGCCTTCCAGCTGTCTTCCGCTTCTGTGCTGGCTCGCTTGACATGAGGGATGCTCCTGCATCACCTGTTGGCGTATGTGTTGAATCCGCTCAATGAATCCGGTGGCTTTGCCAATCGCAGAGTGAATAGGGTAAGATTATGTCTATACGGTGGCAAGAGGAAGTGCAACATCAATGGGTCCCAAAGGTTGGAATCCCAGACCCACCTGAAATGGGATATGGTCGGTGGAACTATGGAGATACATGTTGCAACTGTGTTGGACATATGGGAGACTCTTGTCCCATTTACGTGGATGCTTAGAATTGTAGATGCGCAGGATGTGCATAATCATCCGATTGATGAGATCTATTTGGCCATTGGTTTGGGGGTGGAAAGCAATGGATTTTGTGAGCTTGGTGTCCAACAGAGACCAGAGACTCGACCAAAAGGTACTAAGGAACCTGTTGTCTCGGACGGAGATGATGTTCTGTGGTATCCCAAAGTGGACCCACACTCGTTCGAAGAAGAGCTTAATAGTATCTACCGTTGTGACATTCTTCTTATAGTCTGTGAGGATGGCCATCTTCGAAAACTGATAAATGACCACAAACACACAATCATTTCCTTGCTTGGTTGACGGCAAGCCAAACATGTAATCCATTGAGATGGATTCCCAAGGCTTCTCGGGAATAAAAAGAGGGGTGTATAAGCATTGCTTCTTGATGGTTGTCTTAGAAATGGCACAGGAAGTGCAAGATCTGATATACTTGTTGACGTCCTATTGAATTTTTGGCCAATAAAAATGTTTCTGAAGAATGGCCACATTTTTCTCTAGGCCAAAATGTCCTGCCACCTGACTATAGTGGGCTTCCCAAATCATCTTTGCACACTCGCTTGTAGGAACACAGAGATGGCCCAAGTGGCATAAGAGTATGTCCTAAATGTGAAAATCAGTGACAGTTATGCCTGTACCCAAGAGTTGATAGGTGGTGGTGAAGTCTGGATCTTGTTGATAAAGTTGGGGCCACTCATATGCTTCATGTCCACAGGAATGGAGCACAGTGGTGAGTGCATCCACTGAAGGTCGACTGAGGCAGTGAGTGACATGATTGGAGATATATGTCTTATACTTTATGTTGAGATGGAACTGTTGCAGGTAGGTGGACCACTTATGATGTTGGTCGTTTTGAAATTTCCCTTGTGTCTGTATGAACTGTAGAGGCTAGTGATCAGTGTGTATGATTGTCTCTTTCCCCGGAATGTAATGTTTCCATTGGCGATAGGCTTGTACAATGGAATACATTTCCTTGTCATAGATGGGGTATTTATGGATAGTATCAGAGAGTGTCTCACTATGATATTCCGTCGGATGCCCATGCTGAGTGAGAACTATGCCCACAACATAGTCAGATGCATCAGTCTCAATCTCGAATGGTTGTTGCAGATCAGGCAAGGAGAGTACTCAAGATGAGCATAAGCGATGCATCAGATCATCGAATTCTCATTGCTGCTCCTTTCCCCACATGAACTTGTCCCTACCACCACCCTTGGTCACCTGGTTGAGGGCCAATGCAATATGGGAGAATCCCAACACGAACCGTCGGTAGACATTGGCTAGTCCCAAAAAGCCTCGAAGCTCGGTTAGTGTCGTTGGGGCTAGCTAGTCACGGATGACTTGTATCTTAGCTAGATCAACATGTACCCCATGCTCATCAACAATGTAGCCCAAGTATTGGACATTGTTCATGCCAAAAGATCATTTTTCCAAGTTGGCATAAAGTTAGTGTTGTCGCAGAGTGCTCAAAACCTGTTGAATATATCGCATGTGCTCATCCCATGTTCTACTGAAGATGAGGATGTCATCCAAATATAATACCACAAAGGAAATGGTGAAGGGTCTCAATACATCATCCATCAGCCTCATGAAAGTGGTTGGTGCATTTGTTAAGCCAAAGGGCATGACTAGCCATTCATAGAGACCTTCTTTAGACTTGAAGGTTGTCTTCCATACATCAGTTGGTTCAATGGGAACCTGGTGGTAGCCAGACTTCAGGTCAATATTGTTGAAGAACTTTCCCCCCTTGAGTTGGTCAAGAAGGTCATCAATCCTGGGAATGGGGTAGAGGTTCCTAACTATGATTTTGTTTAAGTCTTTGTAATCAATGCAGAGTCATCAAGTCATGTCCTTCTTCTGCACCAGTACAATCAGGCTTCCACAAGGGGAGGAGTTGGGTCTGATGTGCCCCTTTTGAAGAAGCTCTCATATATAACGATTGATTTTTTCATTCTCCATCAATGATCATCGATAGACTGGTCCATTAGGTAGAGGTGCGTCGGGGGTCAGATCAATTGGATGCTTGACTTAGAAATGTGTCGGTACCCCTGTAGGTGATGAGAAGATTTCTTTGTATTCTTCCACGATCTCATCCACTTACTTCTGTTGCAAAGAGAGGTGTTGTGTAGAGGCCACATATGTGGCGGAAAGCTTCTACTTACCGTGAGCACAGATCACAAAGAAGACAAACTTCTTGGTCTGTAAAATGACCTTATTGCATTGTTTAGCAGAGATTAAATAAATAGTTGTAGGCGACGCTACCTCTGGGATCCTGTAAAATTGTCTACCCAAAGTAATAATAACACTATGGGGTCTAGACTCATACACAACATGACGCTTCCACAAATATGGTTGTCCTAAAAGAAAATCACAAACTTCAAGGGGAGAAATATCACACACTACCTCATCTTTGAAAGGCTTGATGTCGTAGGGAAAACGACACTATTGGCTGACACGGAGATATCTTCCTTAGCAAATCCAACCGATGGTGTAGGGATGCGGGTGCGGTGTCATTGGCAGGTCCAGTCACTTGACGACCTCTACTGAAATTAGGTTCTTCTGACTACCACTATCAATAATGAAATGAAGTGGATCCCCCTTGACCCACATATGCGGGTGAAAGAGGCATTCCCCTTCCTCTGGTTCTTCTGATTCGCTTGGCCGGACTTTGGTGGTAGAAACAGTGGAACTGGGTTCAACATCGATAATTTGTTTCCCTCCTTCAGGATTTGACTCAGAATCAGAATCAGCCTCTGACTCAGAAGCCTTCAATTAGGCCATGAGGGACTGCTTGGAGCAACATTCTTCGGTGTTGTGCCAAGGACTTTTATGGTACTCACACCATTTTCATGTTTCCCTCTACGTCTTCTCATTGCCCTTCTTATGTTGCGGCCTGGACCGGTTGTCCTGAGGGCAACCATCTTGACTTGGTCCCTTGTTGTGTGGGTTGGGGCTGCCTTTTCCCTGCTTCGGCTCTGAGGGGTTTGCAGATCCAAACTCTCGCCTTTTCTGCTTAAAGTTTTGCTCGATCTTGACAGTGTATCTATAAGTCGTGCCCAATGAGGTGATGTCTAGGAAATCCATTATGTTTGAATTTATATATGCAAACAACCATGGTATTTGAGCACCAGATGATGCTCAGAGTCTTTGATACCCAATTTTGTGCATGGGGTATGGAAAATATTGGTTAAATATGGTACTGTCTGGTCCCTTTCTTGATGTAGGGTGGTCCATCTAGTGTATTGGTCCTCGTAGCTTCCAATAGGGTAGTAATTTTCTTTAATGGTGTCCCAAAAGGAATCCCATGTAGGGGCCACCACAAACATTGTAGATTCGTCCACAACCCTTTGCTCAGAGTAAGTATCCCATTAGTCTTTAACATGGGGAATGGTATTGAGGAGTGAAAAAGTGATCTTTTCCCTATCGAAAAAATTGTGGACCAAAAAATATCCTTCAATCATATCCAACCATTTATCTACATCATCTACATCTATCAGTCCTTCAAATAATGGAATATCAAAATTTACCTGTACCTTGAAGGGGGTTGCATGGCCGCTTGATGAAGATGCTTCTCCTGTGGGCAGTCATCAAAGGATCTCCTACTCCATCATATTTATTTTTGTCCCCCTTGGGTTGTTTTCGGGATCAGTGCAACCTATCTTGTAATGGCTCGATTGGTTCGAGTCCCAACTTCTTGTACCCAAATCTTGTAGGGCACATGCACGAAGAAAAACAAATGAAGAGCATACTGATCTGATACCACTGATCCAGATTTAGGATCAGAACGAATTGATTAAAAGACTGAATACAATAAACACAGAGATATGAAGAATAACAAAAATATCTAGTGAACAATATCTTCTATTAAATAATAAAATAGGCTGAAACTATAAAACTGCAGAACTAAAACACTTGCTCGAATGGTGGTAGCTATCTCTAAGAAGAGATGTGGCTGCTACCTACATCCATATGAGCATAATGGAATACAATGAGGCTCCAGAGGCCTTTTTTGATATTACTCATGAATTTCAAAACCCTAGACATCCAAAAACCTAACCCTAGAAGGTGAAACACCAAAAGTCATGTGGGCCCTATGGGTAAGTTGGTGTAATTTGGTACCTCAACTTCCAAGGGTCGTAACTTTTTCATACAACCTCCATTTTAGGCGCGTGATAGCCCGTTGGAAAGGTATTTCAGAGAAATACAGATTCTTGTGTTAAACTCTGACTCCATCTATAGTTTGACTATGCCGAGCCAAAAAAATAATGTTTAGGGCCCCAAAACAGACCTAGAAGTACAAAAAGATGGGATGACATGAAAACATACAAAATAAGCCAGTTGGATTAGGCGAGAGGCCACCTGTATCCACCTGGAGGATGTGTGGGGCTTCAGATAGCTCCAGAAATGTAGAACCCGCAATTACAAAATAGTACAGAAGAACGTGTTGAACAAAAAATGGACACGAGGAGCCAGTTGGAATAGGTGGGTGGCCACCAATATCCACTTGGATCAGATGGCTACCACACAATTAATCATAGTACAAATTCCCAAATCTTTGTGTCTAAAATGCACACCAACCATTCCCTTACATCCTATTATCACTATAGGTCCCTTTTGCAAATGGAATATCGAATTGATGGAATGTTTTCCTACATCCAATGGAAATCACAAGTACATCATTTTGATTGTCAACTATTTTACCAAATGGAGAGAAGAAACATAGACCTTTTATAACACTTCTATCATGGCCACTCACTTTTTCTTTATTCATGTATTCAATCAGTTCGTTGTTCCCTATCAATTACAGTGTGACCATGGTACCCATTTCAACTCTAGTGAATTATTCCAAATGTTGTCTTCCATGTTGACCTTTATGGAGTTCTCCACTCACTACTATCTTCAATCCAATGGCTAATTTGAGGTCATCAATAAAATACTCAAGACCATTCTTTAGAGGACATTTAACAAACATAAGAGAAACTAGCATAATTTTACATTCTCATCTTTATGGGCTAATTTGAGGTCATTAATAAAATACTCAAGACCATTCTTTAAGGGACATTTAACAAACATAGGAGCAACTAGAGCATAATTTTCCATTCTCATCTTTATGGCCTATAGAACATTTGTCAAAACTATCATCATTTTTTTTTCCTTTTTACCTCATTTATGACGTAAAGGTAGTTTTTCCAATTGAATGTGAGATTCCGTCTTTTTTACTAAGATCAAACTTCTCCCTAACACAATCAATGTGTAACATAGGGTACTCACATTAAAACAATCTGATGGGGATCAGTATAATTTCTTACAAACCAAAGAGGCCATGAAAATGTGCTCCAAGACCCATTGTGATCATCATCATGTATGTCCTTGCTCATTTTACAAAGGAAATCTCATCATTTTCTTTGACCAAGAGAAATAAAAGTTAGGACCCATAAAATTTGAGTCATTATGGTGCGCCCCTTATATTTTAAAACTTTGCTCTAATAAATAGGCACATGTGCTAGCTGAGTATGATGACAAACTTCTCAAATAACCCCTCAATGGATTGTACATGAAGAAGTTTTATTCCTAAACAACCAAATATTCCATCCATTGTTCTATATCACTTGTTATTTTTCTTTTTTCTTTTTCTTTTACTTTTTATGATTATTTTTACCTCATGTGTTTCTTTGTCCATTCTTTCCACATGGTTTTGGGCACCCCCTATCATATTATCTGTTACACATTATTTTCGTCATCCCTATGATCGTTAATGATGTAAAACCTATCTGTTTTCTTCAGAGGGGTCACAGTGACCTGAATTCCTAAAGAGAGAAGAGAGAAGAACTTTTCTGAGAAAAGAAGTTGCTTTTTCCTATGTAAAAACCTTATAAAAAGGGAAGTTCGCAGGTTGCACTATAGGTAGGGTGTGAGAATGACCCATTCTCACAGGTTGCACTATAGCCAGGGTGCGAGGTGTTCGCAGGTTTCTCTATAGCTAGGGTGCGAGAATTCCAGCACGTGGAAAAAATGAGCGTTTTCGCGAATCTTCTAGAAGGAGAAGCTTCTATGGTGAGGTGGCATCCGAATGGTTTGGATCTTACTCGCTTTCATGATTTAGTGGGATCATCCTAACCTCCTCACCTTATCTTCTTCAGCTTATAAAAGGAGAGGATTTCTCATGGAGAAAGTTAGCTTGAGCTTGGGTTAGCTTTGTTGGTTTATGAGCTTGTTAGCTTTGGCTTGGTTAGAGTGACTTTGAGATTTACTTTGTCAAGATAGATTGTGAGTAGCTATCAGATCTATGCTCTCAAAATTATTGGAGTGAAAGTGTGTGGGGAACGAAGGACAGTTGGAAGGGACCTTACGACATCAAGGCCATGGTTGTAATATCTCTTTCACATTTAATATGATACAGTAATATGATTCTTTCCTAT
>ML806888.1:27397-53044 GCA_009831015.1 Picea engelmannii
GGCATCCGAATGGTTTGGATCTTACTCGCTTTCATGATTTAGTGGGATCATCCTAACCTCCTCACCTTATCTTCTTCAGCTTATAAAAGGAGAGGAGTTCTCATGGAGAAAGTTAGCTTGAGCTTGGGTTAGCTTTGTTGGTTTATGAGCTTGTTAGCTTTGGCTTGGTTAGAGTGACTTTGAGATTTACTTTGTCAAGATAGATTGTGAGTAGCAATCAGATCTATTCTCTCAAAATTCTTGGAGTGAAAGTGTGTGGGGAAAGAAGGACAATTGGAAGGGGTCTTACGACATCAAGGCCATGGTTGTAATCTCTCTTTCACATTTAATATGATACAGTAATATGATTCTTTCCTATAAAGCTTGTTGTATTTTATTGTATGATTCCTTGATCACATACATAGGTTTATATTGAGTTTATGCTATTGCTATCACTTTGGTTGGTTGCATTCTTTTGCAGGTTCATCATTGTATGAGCATTGGAACGAAGCTAGGATAGCGATGGCGAGAGGAAGCGATATTTAAACGGCATGTCACTCATCCCTCTTTAGTTAGTAAATTCAATATCTAAAACTTAAGGAAGGCGTCATGTTATGTCCTATTTTGTTCTAGATCTAGGTGGATCTAGGGAGATCGGTTTGGGTCCGCACTTACAGATTTATCCTAAAACATTATCTTTGTTTATAATGTGAACCACTAGACTTAGAATCCACCATTTTCATTGTGGGCCATTTATTCACCATCACAAACAAGTTTCGTTGGTGTTTTCCTTCCTACAACCAACAATCGGGTTGAATATGATGATATCACTAGAGTATTTACTGACATAGTTTCCCTTCACATCCACCATCTTTAGGGTCTCCTCAATTCTCCATGACTTGTTGCAAAGTTGAATAATTTCTACATCATATGTGAAGCTTGGATTTGCAGAAAGTATCTATACGTTAGACTTATATGACATTAGATTGACACCATTTGGCATTCATTCATGTTCCTAAAAGTTGCAATGCCCATGCAGATAACTTATCAAATAACATATGGGATCTGTATATTTCACATTAAATCCAAGTACAAAAGAAACATATGCATGTACATATAAATTATCATGTCGTTAACCAAACTATACCAAAACAAGTAAATAACATATGATTAAGTGCACAAACCCATTAAACATTATATATATATATATATATATATATATATATGTATGTATGTATGTATGTCATGATACAAAAATGGTGGGGGGCATCATGCCCACTAATTCCACACTACCCCTAAAGTGGTGGTATAACATCAAGACATTGTAAATTCCCTTTAGGTGGAAATTTGTCTAGCCCACTCTACATCATATCTCTCAAAATCTATCTAGTTATAGATATTCAACATAGTATGGACCTCTACTCACCCATTATTCTAGTGTAGGAATCCAAAAATATATCCTCTAGCATCACCCAAAGTTTCTATAGGACTATTTCAATTAGTTTCACCATTGAATGCGCCTCTTTCCTTGCTCATTAGGCCTCATGCCCCCTATCCTCTCCAACTATAGTTCTCTCTCTCTCTCTCTCTCTCTCTCTCTCTCTCTCTCTCTCTCTCTCTCTCTCTCTCAAGTTCTACAATTGTTAGAGGTGGGACTCATCTTGGTACTACTGATGGAGGTTTCACCCACCCCACATCTACACAAACCCAAAACCATCACACCATCAATATCAACATGATATGTGTATAAAACCATATGCAAACATATGTACATATTGAAAACTCACAAAAATAAAAACATAGGATTCATCAATCAGTCCCCAAGTCTCCCATTGTGAGAGAAATGAATGGATTTTTCCTTTAAAGTCTATCCCCACATAGCAATTATACTCCTTGATCACTATGATATATTTCTCCTAGGAATAAAAAATATCTTAGGAGAATACTCAGCTGAACACATGTCCTCTAATATGAACATAGATCAACCTACTATCAAAGTGACAATGATTAAAACCAAGGCTAGTGGTATACCAGTTGAGTGGAAGGATAAAAAATCGAGATACATCACATCAAAAGGAGCTCCATAGCTACAAACTACAGAACATGACCACTTACAAAGACATATTGGGAGAGAAACAATAGTAGTTCCTAGCTAGGGAGAATTTATCTTGGGTAGATTCATACTCGAGGTAACAATCTAGAGGGGACACACCTATTAACATTGTGACCAAAAAAAATGGAGAGAGAGGATTACAACAAAGGGGTGAAGCTTGTGCTAAGAATCCAAGGGATGAGGAAAGAGGAAGAGGGAATAGAAAGGCATGGAAGGCTAGGATAAGAAGAATGAAAGAGGTGAAACAAGGGAGGTTGAGTGAAACCAAGCAAGAGGTATCCAAATATAACAATGGGAAGTTCAATCTATCCCCATAAAGGTCCCATCAACGATAAGGCTTCATGCAAAATAGTATATCCATGTTAAAACATGGGACCCTTCCAATGTTCTCATCGGTAAACCCTGAATATTGTGTTAGGAACCTAACCTCCCTAACCCCTCACATAGGTAGAATAATATAATTCCATGTAATAAATGCCAATATTAATAAGGCCTAGCAATAAGGAAGAATAAGTCAAATGTAAGAAGACATAATAGAAGCTTCCGCTTCTAGAAGGATCTTCCTCTAGATTGTTCTTTTGGATAGATAGATTTAGTATAAATAGGAGTATAGGACATGAGAATTTTGGTCTTGGAGATTATTTTAATAGAGCTCTGCTATGCTGGAGGTTTCCCCCTTGAAGAGGCAAGTAAAGATTGCTATCATTAATAAAAGTGTGCATTCTGGTGTTATTCTGGTACTATTTTGGTATTGTTCTGGTTATGTCATTGATGTTCTGTCATTACTTGCTAAAATATTTATGTTCAACATGTTATTTTATATTTGGAATACTACAAGTGGTATCAAAGAACTTTCCTCGACAAAAAATTGTGGGTTAATGTTTTTTCAAGGTAGAGAAGTATTCGGGCGTCTTAAAGATACATAGATATGTCGTTCAATGCATAAATCTGTAGTTTGGGAAGCATACACGCAGGAAATACAAGTGGTTTTTAAGCACACATCTATTGGCCACCTCTGTAACCTATGTTGGTACCCCTTTGAGTGGTAGCGCATCATACAAAACATGTATACGGATTGGCCTAGATATCCTGAATCCCTCCATAGATAAACCGATCGATTGCATGACTTCTATAGTGCCACCGAGAACAACACTCGGGAAGATACTCTCTAGTACCTGGGTAGTCGGGTAGTACGACAAAGGGCATGGTCTAGCCTCCTTAGTTGGTGCCCTGAGATATTGGGTTGAGTACTATTGTTGGACCCTACATGTATATCAGAGAATTATAGCAAAGGGAAAACCCTTGTCTATAGAAAATTTAAATACCCTAACCCTTTGACGGAAACAAAAACATAATAAAAAAGATCTATTGTGATGCAATTGTGCCTCCTCCATTATGGTTGTGAAATTAATGCGCATTTCTTCTTGTTAATAATTTGGGCATTTCAACATTGCAATATTATTCAAATTGGAGTATAACTTATTTGGGACCTATCCCTTTGGGTTCCTCTCTTCGCCCTGATTCCAGTGATACCTATCATTTTTAACACAATTTTTCTTTGTGGACCCGACCCTTTTCCTACACTCTTATTTGGCTCCTATCCCATTGGATTCCCCTTTTCACCTTGATTGTAGTGGTACCTATCATTTTCCTGCCCATTTTTCCAAATGACCAACACCCGATCCCAAGAACTCAATACATTGGTTTCTCACAACTTCCAGAACAAGGAAGACATCAATAAAATCAATGCCAACCTTAGCTCAATCAATTATGCTATTGAGACCCTCTAGGACCAATGTACCCACATCAAAGACCTCAAATACCTCAAATCCACCCTTGACCACTTCATGGGTCATTCCCTGAACCCTTCCTCTTCTGAACAACCATCTTATCAGGATGACCATGACTCTTCTCATTACCAAGGTCCTCATACTACCCACTTTTCTCGAGACCTCTTCCCTCCCAGAATTGAGGTGAACAAATTTTATGGCTCAGATCCCACATGATGGGTCACCCAAATGGAACATTAATTCTTTTTTCATGGCATTACTAATGATTTAGCCAATCTTTGTTATGGTGTCCTACATCTGAATCTGAAACGATGGCAACGGTGGCAATGGAGAAAAAAGGCCCGCTAAGGGTATGTTTCTTGGACACGGTTTGTGGCAGATATTTATGACCACTTTGACTTTGAAACCCACCATTTAGGTTGTTTCACCAAGTTGAAGCAGTCTTGGATAGTGGAATACTTTATTGCCACATTTGAGCACTTGGCTTTTAGAATGGAGGGCATGTCAGATGCTTTCTTTAGGGAATGCTTTATCAGTGGCATAAAAGATGAAATATGTGCCCATTTTCTCATGGCACGCCCCTAGACTTGGTTGGAAGCTACTCAATGAGCCAAGGAATCACAACATATTGTATCCTCCTAGATCCACAAACCCTCCTTTCCTCCTCGCCCTAAATCCACCAATTATTCCCCTCCTGCAACTCCCCTCAAGATCACGAAATTAACCAGGGTTGAAATGGTTGAACATCAACTCAAGGGTGTTTGTTATAATTGTGATGAAAAAAATTTTCCAAGGCACAAGTGTAAGGAACAAAATATTTTTATGGATGTGACTCAGGATATTTCTGAAGACGAGGATGTTGTTACACCTGTGGAGGAACTATCACCACCATCTAATCTGACCCCACCCTCTGATACACCCTAAGTTGACCCGGTGATTTCACTTAATTCCCTCATTGGCTTCTCTTCTCCATAGACTCTCAAATTATCTGGTTACATTAAAAATAGGAAATTCATCGTCCTTGTGGATAGTGGTAGCACCCATAATTTTATTCATCGCCGCAATGCCCAAGAAGTTAATTGTTACATTTGTGTCGTAAATAATTTTCAAATCATAATTTCCAATGGAGGTTCCATGAAATGTGAGGGACGATGTGAAAATGTGCAGCTCCAAATTGGTTAGTATCACCTAAAAACCCATATGTTTTCTATAGACATGGGTGGTTGTGACATTGTTCTTGGTTCTGAATGGTTATGCACTCTCAGCCCCATTCTCATGGGTTTTAAGGACTTAACCATGCAATTCCAATAGGAGGGACAACAATATAAATTCCAAGGCATCACAGTAGGCTCCCCTGACATCATCAGTTCCCATTGCATGGAAAAGATCCTCAAAAAGGGTCATTCTGGAATTATTTCCCAACTCCACTCCATTCATGTTGTTGAGACACCTTTTGTGCATCCCGACCTCCAATATATCCTCTCTCGCCACCAAGTTTTTTTTACCACTCCCAAAGAACTTCCCCCTTTTTGAGGAGTCCATGATCATTCCAACCCTCTAATATCGGGCAATCTTCCTCCCAATGTCCTCCCTTATATTCATCCCTTTGCCCATAAGAATAAATTGAGAAAATTGTTCATGAATTGCAATAAGCAAGTGTTATTTGTCCCAATACCAACCCCTATTCTTCCCTTGTGGTCATGGTACTCAAGAAAGAAGGTACTTGGCGCACGTGTCCTGATTTTCATGCCCTCAACAAACTCACAATAAAAGAAAAATTCCCCATTCCTGTCATTGATGACCTCTTGGATGAATTGAGAGATCACAACCAAACTAGATCTATGTTTTGGATACCACCAGATCCCTGTGAAAGAAGAATACATTCCCAAGACTACATTTCGAACTCATGAGGGTCATTATGAGTTCTTGGTAATACCCTTTGGCTTGTGTAATTCTCCCTCCACTTTCCAAATTCTTATGAATCATGTCTTCCATCCTTTTCTCTGTCATTTTGTCTTATCTTTCTTTGATGATATTCTCATCTATAGTAAAACTTGGACAACACATCTCTCCCATGTGAATCAAGTTCTCCATCTACTCTCTAAGAACCAACTTTTCCTCAAACAATCTAAATGTGCCTTTGGTGCCTCAAAAGTGGAATACCTAGGTCATATTGTCGACAAGGATGGTGTCTCGGTGGATCCTAAGAAAATTGAAGCTATGCAGGATTGGCCTCGCCCTAAAACTCTTAAGAGCTTGCGTGGTTTTCTAGGTTTAACGAGCTATTATAAGAAGTTTGTTCAGAATTATGGAAACATTTCAGCTCCTCTCACTTCTCTCCTTAAAAGGAATGTTTTCACTTGGACTCCAGCTGCATATCATGCCTTCCGAGCCTTGAAAGATGTTATGTGCTTGACCCATGTCCTAGCATTTCCAAACTTCACAAATATGTGTGTATTGGAATGTGATGCTTCCAGGAAAGGAATTGGGTTCTTCCTCATGCAAGATGGTAGGCCTCTAGCCTTCACTAGAAAATAACTTTTAGAGCGACATTTGGGCCAATCCATTTATGAAAATGAAATGTTATCTATTATGCATGTAGTGGATCTCTGGCATCCTTATTTATTGGGTCAACACTTCCAAATCAAAACTGATCATCAGAGTCTCAATTATTTTATGGAACAATGAATTTCATCACCAGAGCAACAAAAATGGGTGACCAAGATATTTGGGTATGTTTACGAGATCATTTACAAGAAGGGAAAGGAAAATGTAGTGGCCAACGCTCTTTCCCGGAAATTTCAAGAAGACGGGTCCCTTTTCTCCATCTCCTTCATTGTACCAGATTGGTTCCAAGTTGTTCATCACGAATGGCTGCAAGACCCAAACATTTCTAACATGATCCACCAATTGCAACACAATTCTCTATTTTCTCCAAGGTACTTTTGGCACAATGACAAGCTTCGCTACAAAGGAAATTTGTATTTATGCAAGCAATCACAACTTAAATCCATGGCTCTTTATGAACTTCATGCTTCACCCACAGCCGGGCATTCGGGGTTTACCAAAACCTATGAACGGGTCAACCATTCTTTTTTCTAGGATGGTATAAAACAAGATGTATGCACCATTGTGGCTAAATGTGAGGCCTTTCAACGCAACAATGGAGAAACCGTCAAAGCTTCGATCACACTCAAACCACTTATGATCCCCCTTTCTATTTGGAGAGATATTTCTATGGATTTCATTGTGGGATTACCTAAATCGAGAAATAATTCAATCATCATGGTGGTCATCGATCATCTCTCCAAATATGCTCATTTTTTTTTCTCTTCAACACTCATTCACCACATCCATAGTGGCTCAAATATTCATGGATAATATCTTCAAGCTTCATGGCATGCCTAATTCTATTGTCTCTGACATAGATCCCACTTTCACCAGCAATTTTTGGAAAGAATTTTTCAAGATACATGGCACCAAATTGCATCTCAGCACCTCCTATCACCCCCAGACGGATGGCCAAAATGAAGTTGTCAACAAGTGTTTGGAAACATACTTGAGTTTTTTTTCACTTGAGAGGAAAAATCAGTGGGCTCAATGGTTACCCCTAGTTGAATGGAGGTACAACACACCTTACCATACAACTACTCGCATGACTCCTTTTGAAGTAGTATATGGCCAAAATCCACCATCAGTTCTCTCATATATGCCCGGGGTTTCGAATGTTCGACAAGTTGACAAAAATCTTATAGTCTGAGAGGCTATTCTTTGTGCCCTCAAAGACAATTTGGTCATGGCTGAAAATCACATGAAGAAACAAGCAGATCAAGGTTGTTCCAAACACCAATTTGCTAAAGGGGACCAGGTGTTTCTTCGACTACAACCTTATTAGAAAACTTCACTCAAAGTTGAACACTATCAGAAACTTGCTCCCAAATTTTATGGTCCTTATATAGTGCTCAAGCGAGTGGGATCAGTGGTATATCAATTAGATATACCCAGTCGGTTGAAGCTCCATCCTGTTTTTCATGTTTCCTGATTAAAGAAGGAGATTAGAACTAAGTGCCAAACTCAAACTAGTCTCCTTGAGTTGGATGAAGAAGGTTCCATCTGGTTGTAGCCACAAGCAGTCTTGGACCAGCGAGAGCATCATCTCCACCATCTCACCATCAAGGAAGTGTTAGTCCAATGGAAATATACAACTTCAGAAGATGCCACTTTGGAGCCGACCAACATTCTACAACAATTTCCTCATCTTAAGCCTTGAGGACAAGGTTGTTATTTAAGGGGGATGGAATGTTAGCGACCTAACCTCCCTAACCCCTCACGTAGGTAGAATAATATAATTCCATGTAATAAAGGTCAATATTAATAAGGCCTATAAATAAGGAAGAATAAGTCAAATGTAAGAAGACCTAATAGAAGCTTCCGCTTCTAGAAGGATCTTCCTCTAGATTGTTGTTTTGGATATATATATTTAGTATAAATAGGAGTAGAGGATATGAGAGATTTGGTCTTGAATATTATTGTAATAGAGATCTTCTTTGTTGGAGGTTTCTCCCTCGAAGAGGCAAGTGAACATTTCTATCATTAATAAAGGTGCTCTTTTTGGTGTTATTCTAGTATTATTTTGGTATTGTTCTGGTTATATCATTGTTGTTCTTCCATTACTTGCTTAAACAATTTTGTTCTGCATACTATTTTATAGTTGGAATACTACATATCGACAAAAAAATGAGGAAGAGAAAGAAGAAAAAGGGAAGGTGGGGAAGAGGGGGATATTCCCTACTTGGATTAAGGCATAAATAATGGGGAAGGAAGGGATGGATAAAGTGATCCAAAATAGCTTAGAGCATGGATTCCTCCTAGGTGATTGTGGGTAGGAATAGGGGAGAGAGAGTAATTAGTTGGTCCTAGAGGTAAACCACTCATCACATTCAAACTTTCCTAGAGAAGTTTTGATCTCTAAGTCTTGATAGGTCATGTTGATGGATATTATAAGGTAGGAAGGAGAAAGAGGGGAATTAGGAGGCACATCACCACATCCTTGTGATGGGGTGAGTGACTCAAAGTATTTTAATGTAGCCTCAATTTGGGGAGAGGGAATGGTGTTAATAGGTTGAGGGGGAGAAACTTATCTTGATGGAGTGTCTAGTTTCTAGATGTCTTATCTTGTTTTCCAGTAGTGTGCCATTCATAAGTAAGAAATTGGATTTGGGAGATCATGAACCTTGCTCAAAATAAGGAGAGTGGTTCCATTGAATAAATTTAACTTCATCTATGTTGTGAGTATTGCATCACTTATATTTGTATGAGTACTTGTCTCAAATGTGGGTGCCTCACATTCATTACAACCCATGGGTGGGGGTATCTAAGGCTCCAAGATAGGGGTTCAAGAAAAGATAAAGGTTTACTTTGGTAAAACTATTGATGGGGGGAAGGTTTCCTAAGAGAATTTTTAAGGTGTACAAATTCTTTAAGGATTATTTATTAAAGTTGTCACATGTTGGGTATGAGTTTCTCATGTTTCCTACATGGGGTAGCTTGTTGCATGTTATCTTCACTAGGAGGGGGAGAAGTTGTATGATAAACTTGGCTCGAAACAAAAAATGGTATCATGTTGGGAGGAAGTGGTCATATCCTCCATGGTTAACTTGGTTCACATAATTTTTGGGTATGTCCTCCTATGTTACAAGGTTGGGTTGGAATTGTTCAATGAGTACTTGAATGTCTATCGAGTGGCATACTAAGAATTCACATTTGCATAAGGTGATATATCTTTGACATTTTTTGAGTATATAAATATTTGATGCCAAGATTCATGGAGATAGGGAAACAGAATTTGGAAAAAGGACAAGAAGAGGAATCCATAATCCAAGGGATAAGGCAAGAGAGAGAATAACAAATGGAGGAGGGACCGGCCTTCACTCAAATAGGAAAGGGTTAATGGGAACTCCCCATTGGAGTTGGTAAAATGTAGTGAAAAAATGAATTCATGCTACCATAGGCAATTTGAGGGTATGTATGGAATACCACTCAAGCACATAAACACTACTAAAGGGGGAAGGGAGGAGAGTGGAGTTTCCACTTGGTTTTAGGCCAAATTGAGAAACCCTAGGGTAAGACAAAAGAGGATGAAAAAAAGAGGGTAAGCCACTACATTATTTGGAACCTTAAGATCTTATTAATGATAACCTATGGATGTATATGGTAAGGTTAATTGAATTAGGTTTCATCTTAGTTTTTAATAGAATATTAGAAAATGAAAACAAGCCAACTAACTAGGGCTAACAACAATTCCTTTAGTGATCTATAAACCCCAATGTGAAAAGGGAAAGAGGAGGAGAAAGAGCACTAGCTCAATTTTTTTTTTTGTAGATGATGAAGCTCCCTAATTTGAAGTGGAGAATCATGATAGTCCTCCAAGAATGATCCATGTCCTAGTATGGACTTCACATACAATTCTAAAAATTCTTGTAAGGTAGGAATTGCCCCAATCTACAATACAAATATGCAATATAACCAATAACCACTAGATATACTATTGTAAAGATAAATAAATAATGTATGTAGAATAGATAAATCTAGAGAACTTAAAGGGGATGCTACATCCCTTTCCATGGATATGAAGGAACCTCCCTTTAGGTTTTAGGGTTGAAAATTCCAAGGCATGAGTAGAGCTATGCCTATGAATATTCCCTAGAATGATTCAATCAAACCTACAAGATTAGAACCATGTTGGCCAAAGGAGTCTGTGTAAATGTGATAGAGATGATAGGTGAAAAAACCCTAAGGAATTGAGGAAGAAGATCAATAGTTAACCTAAGTGATACATGAAAAATTAGATTTTTTCCAATGATAAGAGATTCAACTTTAGATGTGTCCAAGAGGAATGTACAAACAAGAGTAAAATGGTATTTATAGATAAGGAGTGACCTAAAGGCATGAGAGAACATTGAATTCAATACCTTAGTGTGCCCAAGTCATATAGAACTATCATAGCAAACCTTTGGGTTTCAATATAAGAGTTTAGTTATAATGGGAGCATGGGGATTTAGGCCCAAAACAAGCCTATGTTACATGACTTGTAGATTCACAGTCATGGTAACAAAAGAGATTCCATGGTACAATTATCACCAAGAGATCAAGGGGGTTTTATATATATGACTCAAGTTGACTCTATAATAGTAAGTCCCAAATGGGTTTAGGAATATATGGATCCAATTTAAGGCATCCAAAGTGACCATGGACCCAGATTGTGGGGTTTGTGCCCCCAACTATATCCGTGAATTTGTGGAATTCCCTAAATGGTTTCCCAAAGGGGTTAAAATGATTCAAATTGGTGACCAAGGATAGGATACCAAAAGGGGAGCAGAGACCTAGGGGACCCACCCTAGCCCTAGACATCCCAATGAGATACCACATATAGGCTAGGGTAAGAGAGGCCCTAGCGAGGTGATCCATCATATAATGAAGTAACTGTGAGGTATTGTATCATCACTGAGTGAGACATGCATGAGTCTGATGTAGGGGTGGACTGCATAAGATGACTCTGAGTGGGTAGGAGTATGTGAGTACCCAAGTTTGAATTTCATATGATATAGATGGGGTTGATGAATTAATAGAGGTTGTTAGGAGTATTTCAAAGGATAAGAAAACTATAAGATGTCCTTATAAAAAAAATTACAATGTTGTAGTACTAAATTTTGAGGAAGTACAAGACCGCTTGATGATACATGGTATATTGAGTTCATAATTTGGTTTTTTCATGGAGAGAGGGATCCTAATAATGTATGTTCACAAGATATGAATCACATTGTAAATTTCCTACTAAATTATTTTAAAAATGAAATTTCATTTACATACAAGTGTTATAACACACTTTGATATTTTTTTAATATCCTCTAGATATGTATATTTGACAAGTGTAAGAGAATCTATGCAAATAGGACATGTGAAGTGCCTCAAAGAAATTTCACATCTAGTGGGAAGTAAATGTATTACAAGTGATTATGGTATTATGGATAAAACATCGTCTAAGGGTCAATTATATGAAAAGAATCCATTTACATTTCATAATCGTTGGTATGCAGTTCCAATTACATATCACCATCATCGGTATGTAGTTTCATGAACATTTCATAACCATTGGTATGTACTGCCATTTACATTTCACAACTTCATTAGTAATCATTAAGGATTCCATCCTTACATTTATTCCATGCTAGTGATGGACTTCCATTTTGGATACCTTTAGATTCCTTCTATATCCCTTTTCCCTTCCCTTTTTTCATATACCATACCTAAGTATATGATATTGTGTTGGTAGAAGCAGATGAAAGGCTATTAGGTAAGCTTGATTTTGTGTATCTATGTTTTCATGGATTTTTTCTAATCTAAGATGAAGATTGACATGCTTCTTGAGTTTGTCTGGCCCTTGATCACTAGTGTTGGTTGTAGGAGTGCTTCTACAAAATCCCTCAAGTTGTTGCAGAACCTTACAATGAGCTACAAAACATTAGATAGCTTGTTGCAAAACATTACAACATCTTGTAAAAAGCTACAACTAGTTGTAGAAGTGCACATAATTTTGGGGACATGTACCACTATTTATAAATGTTCTATGTGGATATTTTTTATATTTCTAATGTTATTATTTTTTTTAGATTGTACATTGAGATGTTGCAATCATAGATTGATGAACATGTTGTCAAACATCAATGTGATAATCGTGTTGATGAGCCTACGACATTGCTTACAAACGATATTAGTTACTAATAATGACAATGATGATATATCCATGGTTGATGATCATATGTGTCAAATGGTGAATGACGCTCATCAATGTTATAGTGAAAATCCCAATGAAAATTGTAAAAATGACCAAATAGTGTCAATGAAGGAAGTAAATTATATAAATCAATATCATAAGTTAATTGAAGATGCCAAGAAACCATTGTACCTAAGTTGCACTAATTTCTCTAAGCCATCAACCATTGTAAAATTATACAACATTAAAGTGAAAAATGGATGATCTGACATAAGTTTTAACCAATTACTAAAGTTGAAGAGAAATGCTTCCTAAATAAAATAGATTTCCAAAATCTACATATGTAACAACAAGGTTGATTAAATCATTGGTGTTGAAATATCAATGATATATTCATGCCAAAATGATTACATTTTATATCATGGAAAATATGCAAGAAAAGATGAATGTCAAAGATTTGGTAAATCTAGATGGAAAGTTGAAGTTAATTTCAGAAATGTGTGTAAAGGTGCCCCAAGAAATAAGTTACTAAGGTATTTCTCCATAGCCCCAAGATTCAAGAGAATGCATAGGTATGAATTAAAACCCGTTATCAACATACTTTTAAATAATATTTTACATTCTTCTTAAGTATTGTAATGTATAAATATTATAATTCAAAGTATTTTCTTGTTAAATATATATAAATTTCTCATAGAAAATAAGATGGCGTCAAGAGAATGCAAGTGTTGATGGTACAATGTGCACCTCATTGATTCCCTGACATGAAAAACTCTATATGTGCACCTCATTGATTCCAATGATCTGGGTAATGTGTGACTTGCAATGGTAGTGGATGGATTTAATCCATTTGGAGACTTGAGTAGCACATAGAGTGTTTGTCCTACCATGATAGTCACATACAACCTTCCACCATGGTTGTGCACAAAAAGAATTTTTTTGTATGTTGACATTATTAACTCGGTCCCAAGCAACCAAGTAATGATACAGTTTTTTTTTTGGAAATTTTGGTAGATGACTTAAAGGTATTATGGGATGAAGGGATAAGGACATATGATGCTCATTCAAATATGTTATTCTATGAAGGCTATTATGATGTGGGTAAATCATGAATTTTCCGCTTATGGGAATATGATTGGTTGTAGGAAAAAAAATCATTGTGCACATCTCATATGTGGAAATAACACAAATTCAAAGTATCTCAAATGTGGTAAGAAATATGTTTGCATGAGACACGGGAGATATCTTCCAATAAATCATAAGTTTCATTATAAAAAGGACAATTTAATGGGAAGCTCGAGTCTTGCTTTGCACCTGAAATTGTACAAGTGTTTGATATTATTGAAGAAACTCATGAAAAGGAACAGAGATGGGGACAGAGTCAAACTAACTAAAGAAAAAGAAACAAGAAAAACAATGAAGATTCAAACATTCTATGCATGTGGAGAAAAAGGCCATTTCTGTTCAATTTGGCATATAGGGGATTATGTACAAAAATCAACCATGAGTAATTATTAAACACTACATGGTTGAATGAAGGTGTCCATTATGTTTATATGTCTTCTTTGATTCCATTATTCAAGTTTCCCTCTATATTTTGATGCATTTGGATGCAAAAGATCCTAGTATGTCACATTTTAGATGTAATTCATGTAGAAAAAATGTATGTGAAAGAATTTTTGGAAAACATTCGATATAAAAGGAAAATGTAAATATGGTAAATGTATCATTATGACATGCAAAATTTTGGTATAAGGAGGTCACTACGACCACAAGATTAAGGAAAAATATATTTCCTCCACCCACAAAATCAAAAGTGCATGATGGTTATAGTTCAAATCCCATAAATCATATATCTATGGAATATCTTAAGTTCTAAAGTATTAAAACACATGATTTCCATGTTCTCATGCAACAATTTCTCCCAATATCAATGCACCATGTGCTACCAAAGGTAATTCAAAACACCATTTTTGGGCTTTGTTAACTTTATACGTGTATTTGTGAAAAAATGGTGGATCCAACAGTGCCTAAAAACTTAAAAGATGGTGTCGTGGGGACTTTGTTCTTGCAAGCAACATATAAACTCCAAAATATTATATGCATATTGTCCATCATTGAAAAATCATTATATTCTATGCATATAGTACATCACTGAAAATTCATTATTTCGCCTTTTGAATTTAACTACAAATTTTATGTCTTTATTATTTAGGAACATGAACATTTTCAAGAGTTATGTGAAGAACAAAAATAAATCTGAAGAATGCATAGCTAAAAACTACAATGTAGAAAAATCAATCCATTTTTGTGTTAGTGGAAAGCATAGAATATATTGTAAGCACACTTGGTAGAATTGAACACTGGGATGATAAAGAGGGAGAGATTGTGCATCACGGGAAGGCCTTATTAAGTGTAAATTCTATTGAATTGGATGATATAAATTTGTTGCAAGCTCACAGGTGGGTTCCACACAACACATGCAAAGTTCAACCTATGATGGATTAAGTAATAAAAAATACTTCATCAAATCATTTTTACTAGATTTTATCTAAGTCTATTGAAAACGATGTTCATAGAGATTACTAGAAAACTAGGATGCACCCAAGTGAAATCACCAATACAAATGCTCAAGCCCACAAAAATGAATCCTTATTACAAAAAATCTACAACCAACAATTTAGTGATTGGTTAGGAAAGCAGCTAATGACATGTTCCTTATATCATGTATTTAGAAGTCATTAAAGAAGAATGATATGATGTATGAAACTAAGATATTATTCATAGAGTTTCGAATTTTGTGGTGTTATAACTTCATTTAATAAACTAAAGGTGGAAGGAGAAGAAAATGTTTCTAATACCCTCAAATGTTTGGCATGTGTCTTAGGGAAATGTGCAACAAAATACGAGGGCTACTTAATCAATGGGTATAGATTCCATAATAAGAGCATAGAGAATGTCAGATCCACCCAAAATAGTGGTGTGTGTATAAATGCACAAAGTTTGATAAGATCAAGTGTAAAAGATATAAACCCTATACTTCAATAGCAACATATTTTGGAGTGATTGAAGAAAATCATATTGGAATACTATTATGTGGAGTAGTTCATGTTCAAATGTAATTGGGTCAATGTACACAAGAATAATGGAATGAAAATTGATGAAATTGGATTTATAATGATGAATATGATGAAATGCTTAAACAAGGCCAGAGTCCAATATGATCTATTTATTCTAGCATCACATGCCAAACAAGTATTATATGTACAAGATATTATTGAGAATGAGCTAGCTGGATGACTTGAGGAGACTTGCCTTAATGCTTCGTGTACCTACAAGCTAAAAGAAGGACCACACAATCTATCATCTTACTACTGTATATTTTTATTTGAGGGGAATACATGAGGAACCTGACGTAACCCGCAGGTCAGATTTTGGTCTTGTATATGATATTTTATTTGATTAGAAGCCCTCGCTAGCTAAAAGAATGACCTCCCTGCTAAAGGAAGGATAAGGTCTTGTTCAGGCATTTGAGTTGGAGGAAATCCAACATCGACATTGAGTGCGAGGAAAGCTAGCATCGAGTGCTTGGAAGGATAGGCTTATTGACTTTGGAACAAAGGCCAGGAAGGCATTCTCTTTGGAGGAAGGCCAAATGATTGTTATGCAATTCTAGCATGTCTTCCAAAGGGATAGAGAAATATATTAGCGTCCATTCTACTATTATTCTCATGGCTAGTTCGTAAGGGTTTTTCCTCTCTTGTCTCGATGGTGTAGATTAGTTGGCAATAAAGTGAAGTGTTAAGGTACTCCTTGTGACATTGTTTGTTCAAATCTTGCAAAGCCATGTGTATCGTGCATGGGATCACAGGGGTATGCTTGGAGGTTATAGTGGTAGCGATCATAATTGACCATATGTCACAGGAGTACCAACCCACCTAATTTCCAATTCCACCATATACGAAAAAAAGAAAGCTTCTTTATCTCTTATTTTTAGCATTGTTTTCTTGTTATCATGAAACTATGTAATGTTAAAGACGTAAAATAGACCCCTTTCAATAAGTTTTGGTTTAACCTAATACATTTTATATACTCTATTATTATGCAATGAAATGTGTAAATACATGCATTATAATTTAAGGTAGAGTAGAATGTGTAAACATAAGCATTCTAACTTAAGGTAGAGAAAAATCAACTAGCGATACATAGAACATATTTAAAAACAAGAAACATTAAGCACTAGTGCATTTATTTTCTAATAATGTTTATAAATGCATTTGTATTAATCTCTATTTACAACCTTCACAACTTTCATAAAATTAATCTTTTAATGATCAACTTCCGTAAACCAATAATCCTTCCTTCATTATCCTCTTCATCCTTTTCGATTTGATTTCTCTTAGATAGTTAACTATGCGAGCTTACAATTATGATCAATCAATTTATAAGCATCGATTAAGTCAATGCTAATAAATATAATATCCTTCAATGTGTTAGGATATTTAGACACTTAGGAGTTAGTTAAGATCTACTTGGTCTATTGTGTCGTTAGGTAAAAGTGTGTTTTCTAGTGTGTTTCTTTAGTATGCATTAGTATGCATTTGTAGTTAGGAAATCCGACGGTCACGATATGTTCCCGACATAGAGTGATCCGACGGTTCATACTCTCCTCGATCTTAACGACCATTGATCTGTGGCTTAACACCCGATTGGTCCATGATCTCTATTTAAAGAGAATGAAGGTTCATTTGCCAATGATCGATTGTGAGAAAATCTATTTTAAAATATCTATGTAATCTTTTTCTTTGCATTAATAAACTGCTCCAAGTGGTCGCGTTGGTTGAGGTCGTGGATGTTTCCCTGTAGGGGTTTTACCACGTGAAAACATCGGTGTGTTGATATTTGATCTGGTTATGTGAGTGGTTACTGAAGGTGTTCGTCCTCTGTTGGAATACCTATGTTGTCGAACATGGGATCAGAGCATGTTTGAATACCCACTCCTATTGTAGATCGAGATCGTGAAGCCGAGTTGCCTCATCATCATTTTCTTCCATTTTCGTACATTTCTAGGCTGATAGGACTGTTCCATTGCATCCGGAGCACTCGTTTCAGTCAGGAACACTTTTCATTTCACTCGAAAAGGTTTCTGTTTGCCCAAGATACGACCATTACAGTCAGATCTGAAGGTATAAAGCCTAAATACGCATTTTTTAAATTTCTGCAAAGTTTTATTTTGGTTTTATTTTGGTTTTATTTCGGTTTGATATTATTTGTTTCTGGGTTGCTACTCTTTTAGATCTACGTATGCTCTTTTCCCCGCGCCCTGTGCGATCTCGGAAAATCAGAAACAAATAGGAAAAGGTGCATCTTCCGAGTAAGCTAACTAAGATCTAACCCTTGTCATCGAGAAGCGAAATTTTTTTCTTGTGTGAAAAGGGTTTTTTTTTTAGCACGCTCTCCAAGGCCATCTTCCACAACAACAACAACAACACCCCCAATCCTCCTTTTGAACATTACAATATGTTTTGCTAGATCATTTGATTAAAAGTTGTCTTATTAAGTAAGAGGTCTTGGGTTCAAGTCTCTCTTCTGTTATTTTTTTTTGAAAAAGTTCATGCCAAAATTGTAAAGTGTATTTCACTTCAAGTATAAAAGTGAATCACTATAAGTAGCTTTAATATTTTATTTTGCATGCATCTTTTCTGTTATAAAGTAACTTCATTGTAATAGTGATCACCACTTCTCTTTATAAAAGTGGGTCACTTCATAAAGCAGCTTACACTATCACGTGGTTATTTGGCTACCATTTATGCATTTTTTTAAAAGGGCATAACTCTCACATCAGAAGTCCGTTTTCAGTGCCGTTTTTTTTTAAAATGCATAACTTTTTGAGATCTTTCCATCCAGATCATTAGTTTTAGTTTTTAAATCTACATTATTTGCATATTTAATATGGATTCTACAAGTAATGTCTTGCTTACTAGCAACAACTACTTCCAATGGAAATCCCATATGGAAGATTTATTAAGAAGTAAAGGCCTGTATCAGATTACCTTGGGAAAGGAAACAACACCCACTGATGATGATAAGAATCCAAATGGGATAATAGGAATGACAAAGCACGTAGACTAATCAGAATGTCCATCTCTCCTGATTTAAGGTACCACCTTCAAGGAATTGATGACCCCGAAGAAGCTTGGAACACGATTGAATCTGTGTTTGGTAAACTCAATATTATTCAAGCACAACAGTTAGAAAATCAAATACCGACCTTGAGTCCAAGTGATTTTTCTTGCCTTGGAAACTATCTATCTAGGTTTAAAACACTCAGAATTTTATGTGAAGAATGTAAGATAAAAATGGCGGAAGAGAATTGCATATATCTTATCCTTTCTAAGCTAGGTAGTGCATATTATGTGTTTGTATCTACCTTTTATGCCATGAGAGAGGCTCTAGGGAAAGCTTATGACAAACCCACTCTTGAGTCCTTTTGTGCTTCTTTGATTAGAGAGGAAGATAATAGTATACAACTTGGAGTACTCAACAATGCAAGTACCTCCAACAAAGCCCTAGTTTCCCAGCATAAAGATAAACCCAAGTATCCCAAGAAGCAACATCCTCGCTACAACAACAACCAACATAAGGGTCCCAAACCCACTCAGACAACTTCCTCTCCTAATGTGGAAAAATGAGCAAAATATAAAAGTGAAAATACTTACAGACATTGCAACTTTTGTGATAAAGATGGTCATGATGAGTCCAAATGTTTTAAGAAGATGGTAGCTTTAGAAGCAACGATGAAGAAGCACAACATCAATATTGATTCTAATTCTTCTTCTCATGGACATGCACTTTCTTCTTTTGGTTTCTCCTTCAACACAAATTCTACTTGTACTTCTACTTCTCATGAGTGGCTTATTGATTCTGGAGCATCTTATCATATGGCTAAGGATAGAGCCATATTTTCCACTCTAAATGAATGTAACACCAAGCAAATATTTGTTGGTGATGATAGATCTCTTAGTGTTGAAGGATCTGGAACAGTTCAGGTAGAAAATGGTCATTTCAATGATGTATTATGTGTTCCAAATCTTTCTTGTAACCTTCTATCAGTATATCAAATCACTCATTCAGGTGAAGGTAAAACCGTAGAGTTTTCACCTCACCACGTTGTAATCAAGGATCTAAAAGATCCTAAGCATGTTCTTGCAACTGTAATTGTTGATGATATTTCCAGGTTGTACAAATTTGACAACTTTGGTTCATCATCCTTTTCATCAATTTTTGTTTCTCATAGCGATGACTTAAGCAAACTTTGGCATGAGCGGTTTGGTCATCTAAACTATCACTCATTGCAGCAACTATGTAATCAACAGATGGTGACTGGTCTTCCTCTTGTTTCATGCAGAGATGGTGTTTGTGTCGGTTGTGTTCTTGACAAACATCATTGAGAAAGTTTTGAAAAACATGCCTCTTGGCACACCTCAGATCCTTTGCAACTTGTTCACAATGATTTGTGTGGTCCACTTTCTTCTCCTTCTTTTTCTCGGTGCAAGTATTTCTTAACTTTCATTGATGACTTTTCCAGACGTACTTGGGTTTACTTATTAAAACTTAAGAGTGAAGTTTTTGACAAGTTTTTGGCCTACAAGGCCCTTGTAGAAAATCAATCTAGACATCAAATTCAAAGGTTAAGAACAGATAATGGAGGCGAATATGTGAACAATAATTTTACAAGTTATTGTACTACACAGGGCATACAAATGCAACACACTGTTCCATATACACCACAACAAAATGGTGTTGCTGAGAGAAAGAACCGCACATTAAAAGAAATGGCTAATTGTATGATCCAATCTAAGGGATTAAGTCTAAAGTATTGGGCAGAAGCTATTAACTGTGCAAATTACATAGTAAATCACACTCCCACAAAGGCTCTTAAAAATATAACACCGAAAGAAGCTTGGACTAAAATTAAACCATATGTAAGTCACTTCCATGGATTTGGCAGTATAGCATGGGCTCACATTCCTGATGAGAAAAGGAAAGCATTGCAGCCTAAAAGTGAGAAGTGTATATTTGTTGGTTATTTTGAAGATGTCAAAGGTTACAGACTTCTTCAATCACATTGTAATGAAATTATTGTTAGAAGAGATGTTAAATTTGATGAAAATGTCTTGGCCTGCGAGCCCAATTCGACATTTGTGCCTTCTTTGGCCTGCGAGCCTAATTCGACAGTTGTGCCTTCTTCGGCCTGTGAGCCATATTCGGCATTTGTGCCTTCTTCTAATCTGGTTACTTCTTTAGATGATGACAGTGAGGATGAAAATCCACCTTTGTCTGCTCACCCTCCTCCAGATGAGTCCTTTGAACCTGAACCAGCACCAGTTCCACTGCTTCCTAGATGGGTCCGTTCAACACGAGAAGCAACTAGTGGTCTTGTCGCTGATCCTTCATATCAGCGTTGAACACATTCACAGTTCCAGCAAGCCTCTTCTTCTTTTGTCTCAAGTTTCAGATACTTCTGATCCAGAAAAATTTGCAGAAGCTTCAAGTCATCCATATTGGGATATAGCAATGAATGAAGATTATCATTCTTTAATGGAAAACGATACTTGGGATCTTGTACCTCTTCCAAAAGGAAGAAAACTTGTCAAATGTAAATGGGTCTATAGAAATAAGTATGCATTAGATGGAAGTGTTGAAAGACACAAGGCTCGGTTAGTTGCCAAAGGATTTTCCGAAGTTGAAGGAATTGACTATAATGAAACCTTTGCCCCTGTAGCCAAAATGAATTCCATCCGCCTTGTCCTTTCCCTTGTCGCCTCACATAAATGGGAGGTCCATTAGATGGATGTTAAATCTGCCTTATTGCATGGAAATTTGAAAGAAGAAATCTACATGGAACAATCTCCTGGCTATGTCCAGAATGACTCTAGCCTTGTTTGTCGCCTCAAGAAATCTCTTTATGGTCTCAAGCAAGCTCCCCGAGCTTGGTATGCCAAAATGGATAGTTTTCTTATTGCCATTGGATTCTCTATATGTCATTCTGATCCTACTGTCTATACCAAGAAAGTAGGAAGCCATCTCATAATCCTTTTCCTTTATGTTGATGATCTTATCCTTACTGGTAGTGACCCAAAACTTTTAAACCATGTGAAAACCAGCCTTAAGAAGACATTTGAAATGACCGACTTAGGCTTTTTTCACTATTTCCTTGGCCTCCAAGTTTTGCAAACCAATGAAGGAATTTTTCTTTACTAGTCTAAGTATGCTTGTGACCTTCTTTGTCGCTTTCACATGGATGATTGTAAACCAACCCCTTCTCCCTTCCAGTGTGGAGTCAAGATTACTTCCACCTGTACTTCTCCTGAAGTTGATGCCACCCTATACCATCAGTTAGTTGGTAGCCTCTTATACTTGACTCATACTCATCCTGATCTTTCCTTTGTTGTTGGTCTTGTTGCCCGATATATGCAAACACCCCATGAAAGACATTGGAAAGCAACTAAAAGGACACTTCACTATGTTCGTGGTACAATTCAGTTCGGGATACATTACAGTTCAGGGGGGAATCCTTTATTGGTTGGTTTCACTGATTCAGATTGGGCCGACGACCCTGATCATCGTAATTCTACTGCAGGTTATGTTTTCAGCCTTGGTTCAGGACCTATCACTTGGGCTTGTAAGAAACAATAGGCTATTTCACTTTCTTCAGCAGAAGTAGAGTACCGAGCAGCGGTAAATGCAAGTCATGAAGCCTTCTGGCTTCGATAGATCCTTTCATAGTTTGGATTCCAGCAGCAGCATCCGACCAGCCTTTGGTGCGACAATTAGAGTGGCATCAAGCTCGCCAAAGACCCTGTTCAACATCAATGTAGAAAACACATCAAGCTACACATGCACTTCATCATAAAGATCATTCATGATCAAGTTATTGAAGTGCTCTTTTGCCCTACAGATGATCAAGTTGCAGACATTTTCACAAAGTCTCTTACAGAAGCGAAGTTTTCCAAACTTCGATCTATGTTAGGAGTTCAGGAAGTTGTCATTAAGGGGGGATAGGCTCTAATTCCTCCTTCCTTATCCTATTGTGTCACTATTGTAAATCTTCAATCCTATCCCAAGTTGTTCGTAAGGGGGTATGTTAGGATATTTAAACACTTAGGAGTTAGTTAAGATCTACTTGGTCTATTGTGTCATTAGGTAAAAGTGTGTTTTCTAGTGTGTTTCTTTAGTATGCATTAGTATGCATTTGTAGTTAGGAAATATGACGGTCACGATATGTTCCTGACATAGAGGCATCCGACGGTTCATACTCTCCTCGATCTTAACATCCATTGATCTGTGGCTTAACACCCGATTGGTCCATGATCTCTATTTAAAGAGCATGGAGGGTCATTTGCCGATGATCGATTGTGAGAAAATATATTGTAAAATCTCTCTGTAATCTTTTTCTTTGCATTAATAAATTGCTTCAAGTGTCCGCGTTGGCTGGGGATGTGGATGTTTCCCCGTAGGGGTTTTACCACATGAAAACATCGGTGTGTTGATATTTGATCTAGTTATGTGAGTGGTTAGTGAAGGTGTTCGTCCTCTGTTGGAATACCTATGTTGTCGAACACAATTTCACCACCTTTATAGGTTTTTTTTTTTATTTACATACAATTGGCATGTACCTAAGTTGGTTTCAATCACCTTGAAACTATCACTCCACTTCCTCATACTCATCACCTTGCACATTTTCACGTGGAAAAACTTTCCCATGCCTTCATATTTCTTACACCATTATTCTAGCATGTGTCCAACTCCTTTATGCAAAAACTCTTCCTATACCCAAATCATCGTGTTATACATCCAAGCCTATTACATCTTAGTTCTTTTATACTTAGTACTTACAGACTATCAATTTTACTCGAAATCACATTTTCCTTTCTAATCCCTACACTTACACCTTGACTTCATGAAAACTAAACAAAACTAAACAATCATAGATTTTTGTTTTAGGCCGAGAGAGTCCATGCCCAAGTTTGTCTTGTAAATACAAGGAGGAACCTTACTTAAAAGAACCTTTTCCTTAGACTGCCAATCAATTTTTTCATAAATGAGACTAGTTTGTTACCATCTATATTCATTGACTTATAATTCAAAGTCAAAGTGTTTATAAGTTATTCCTTCTAAATACATCCCAAGTTTTTCTGGGGGGGACATTGCCATTGTTTTTATTTTTATGTCTCTAACAGAATAAATTTTCCTCAACATAAATACACCCCAAAGACCTTTCTTTAAATTAAATTCCTCAATATAAACTCATTTAGGTAACATCGACAAGCCTAATGCTTCTTTAACGTTGAATTGTTCTCCTTAAACATACCAATGATTACAAGGTTTAACTTACATATCTTTAAAAGTAGGGAAGGTAACATTGAAGGGAAATGGGATGGATACATTGTAAAAAGGGAGATGTTGTAATTATTTTTTGATGTTTAATTGTATTAGATTTATTTTTGGATGTTCATTATTGTTAGAGAAAACACACATTCATTCTGGCATTTCAATATAACTATATAGTTATGAGCCACAAACAAAATTTGTAGATCAATATTCACAATTAAACAAAGTGGTTAATAATAATACCTTGGTATTTGATGTGGTCATCATTATCAAAATTCCCGAGATCTAAAACCTTTCCATTTTCTAGCTAGTTGATGTCTATTGAAACATCCACCATGTTGGCATCTATTTCCACCACAAAGCATTGCATCATGCATACAAGCCATTATATCTTGGATTGATTGTTAATCAATGATAACTTGGCTCGATAGGCAGTCATAATCCAAGAGTTTTATCTTTCATTTTCCACCCCTAAAAGAAAGAAGGCACATGCCCTAGCATGAGCCTTCCTACTAGCATGGCCAACCCACCCCTAAATGGTTCTCTCATTGATGAACACCTCTTCATCTTGTCATATAACAACCCACAATACGATGATATCTTGGTCTTTCTTTACACTTAAAATTTTAGACCACACCTCTCCCATGTTTCCTACTGACACATTCATCAGCAAGATGCTCGCCATTCTTCTTCTCATTGGTGTTATTTATCAACATGGAGTTGAAATTGTATTGTGGCAATGCCTATCTTGAAATAATGTAGAGTGCATTTTGTAACATCCACATTTTCAAAACCCAAACTAGCGATGTATATTGTAGATGTAGTACATGACCGAGAGCCAAGTGATTTTTAGACAATTGACTTAGGTTGATGGACAGTTGGTCTGGATTGTTGGTTGTCACTGATGTCAACCCTTGGAGAGTGATATTGTAGATTGATGTCAACCCTTAGTGATTGATGTAAACCCTTGGAGAAGTTTGGTAGCGAATTCCCGTAGCACAAAGGCATGGGTAAGGGACCTGAGTCTGTTTGAGGTATAAAGGGATGAAGATCAATGAATTTATAGGTAATACTATTCTATATGGATAGTATATGTCATACCATTTTCGGTGATATGTGGAACGTCACATAACTCCTCATGGTTAGAGATTTATGGTCATATGAAGATGGAGAACCCTCATGAGTTATCTAGAAGCCCCTAGAAGGTCAAAGAAGTCAATTATTCTAGAAGCTCCTAGAATAAGTGTACTAGTCAAATTGATGGTAACTAGGATTTAATCATGAGCATAGTTGTTGCATTAAGAAAATAATTAAAAGTAAATTAGTTGCAATAAGAAGTTGTGAATTTGGTAATTATGGTAAAGTAGTTGTGATGAGAAGATCGAATAGTCAAAGTGGTTGACCAAGAAATAAATTAAATAATAAAGTGGTTTCAACAAGAAGTTAGTTAAGGGAAAAGAAGTTATGAATTGACTAATTATAGAAAATTTAGTTGCAACAAGAAGTTGTGAGTAAAGATAAATTATTTAAATAATAAAGTAGTAAAAGTGGTTGCAAAGAGAAACTATTTAAATAATAAAGTGGTTGCAACAAGAAGT
>ML806888.1:53094-70730 GCA_009831015.1 Picea engelmannii
GTTATGAATTGACTAATTATAGAAAATTTAGTTGCAACAAGAAGTTGTGAGTAAAGATAAATTATTTAAATAATAAAGTAGTAAAAGTGGTTGCAAAGAGAAACTATTTAAATAATAAAGTGGTTGCAACAAGAAGTGGTGAGCTTACTATTTATGGATAAGTCAAAGTGGTTGCAAAAGAAATTAATTAAATAATAAATTTAGTTGCAACTAGGAGTGGAGAAATTACTATTTGTGGAAAGTGGTTAAGTTAAGTGGACAAAGGGGTTAAGTGGAAAAAGTGGTTAAGTGGACAAAGTGGTTAAGTGGACAAAAATTGATACTTCTAGAGGAAGCTACTTGGAGAGTATAAATAAGAGAGCAAGGGTCTCCCATTAGAACCTATTGAATATCATTGAATATCTATTTTGTGAAAGGTTATTTGGGAAGATATTATTGCTAGAGAAAAAGTGTGATAGAAAAAGTGCAGCAGAAAAATCACGACAGAAAAAGTGCAGCAAAAAAAGTACGGCAGAAAAATCGCAGCAGAAAAAGTGTGGCAGAAAAATCACGGGAGGAAAATCGTGGCATAAAAAGTGCAGCAGAAAAACTGTGGCAGAAAAATCACTGCATCATTTTCACAGTAGCAAAACCGTAGTAGCAGAACACTACAAGAAGAAAAATGTATGGTTTTCATATGTGTAGTGTTGAATCTATGAATCTAGCTGAGGGTTTGCCTTGTAAATCTCTTGTATTTCCTCTTGGAAGTTTAGGGATTGTTGTAGAGTTGATCTGAGGAAGATCTATTGAAGTTTAATATTGGTTCATGTTTGAGGGTTTTTGGTTGAGCTATGTTGTTGAAGTTATTGTTACAGATAGAGGTTGTATAATAGTGAGGTTGTGGCACATGGTTGATGTGAGGATTTATGGTATTTGATTTATGGAGAGTGTGGTGCATTGCTAGAGGTATCTTGTTGGTTATCTTGGTGTATTTTATTGGTATATGGTAGAGGTATATGATTGGGTACATGGATGAGATACATAATTGAAGTACATGGTGATCTTGATACATCTTGTTGAGGCATAGTTTGGTTTGTTGTTGATACATGATTGGTACATGTTGTCAATTATATTTGTATAGTGTTAATGTGCATGGTTGATGTACATGATTGATGTGTATTGTTGCCACATGGTTTGAGTGATATTCTTGTGATTATGGGTATGAGATCTATGTTATCAGATTTGATATATTGAGGAGAGTATTGTTACATGTTGTTGGTGTATTTAGTTTTGTTGGTGCAGGTAAGCCACTTACAGGACAATGGTAGAGATTGATTATAGGTCAATGGCACAAATTGGTACAGTTTTATAGCAGTATATATCACAGTGACAGTGTGACAGTGGTTCCATCATTCTACTTATATTTCAAGTCAGTTGGATGGGGCAAGGATAGGTGGTTGTAGCCACCTTTCGGTTGTAGTCGGAGAACATAGGGGATTGTAGCCTCCTTCTAGTTGTAGTCAGAGAATTGGGGAGTTGGAGGTTCCCTCAGGTTGTAGCCTAAGAAACTAGGGGGTCAGAGCCTCCTTCCAGTTATAGCTGGAGAATTGGAAGTTGGTGCTTCCTTGAATGCTTTTCTTATATGTCAAGAATTATATTCAAGGAAGCACCAACTTCCAATTCTCCAACTACAATTGGAAGGAGGCTCTGACCCCCTAGTTTCTCAGGCTCTTGAGGGAAGCTCGAACTCCCCAATTCTTTGACTAAAACCAGAAGGAGGATACAATCCCCTATGTTCTCCAGCTACAACCACCTATCCTTGCCCCGTCCAACCACCCTGAAATATAAGTAGAATGATGGAACCATTGTCACACTATCACTGTGAGATATATCGTTGTAAACATATACCAATCCGTGCCACTGAAATGTAATCAACCTGTGCCATTGTCCTGTAATCAACTTGTACCTATGTCTTTCATGTACCGAAAAAACTAAATGCACCAACAACATGTACCAATACTCTCCTCAATATATCATATCTGATAACATAGATCTCATACCCAAAATCAAAAGAATATCACTCAAACCATGTGGCAACAATGCACACCAAGCATGTACATCAACCATGTACATTAACACTATAGAAACATAACTAACAACATGTACCAATCATGTATCAACAACAAACCAAACTATGTCTCAACAAGATGTATCAAGATCACCATGTACTTCAAGTATGTATCCCATCCATGTACCCAATCATATACCTCTACCATATACAAATAACATACACCAAGATAACCAACAAGATACCTCTAGCAATGCACCACACTCTTCATAAATCAAATACCATAAATCCTCACATCAACCATGTGCCACAACCTCACTGTTATACAACCTCTATCTGTACCAATAACTTCAGCAACATACCTCAACCAAAAACCCTCAAACATGAACCAATACTAAACTTCAGTATATCTCCCTCAGATCAACTCTACAACAAACCTTAAACTTCCAATAGGGCATCCAACAAAGTTACATGGAAAACCCTATACCAGATTCATAGATTCAACACTACACATATGAAAACCATACCTTTTTCTTCTTGTAGTTTTTTGTTGTCGTGGTTTTGCTGTCACGATTACGCTGCCACGATTTTTCTGTCGTGATTTTCCTACTACACTTTTTCTACCGCATTTTTTCTGTCGCATTTTTCCTGCCACGATTTTTCTGTCGCACTTTTCCTGCTGTGATTTTTCTGGCGCACTTTTCTTGCCATGATTTTTCTGCCGCACTTTTCCTGCTGCAATTTTTTTGTCGTCATTTTTCTCTATTAATAACACCTGCCCAAATAACCTTTCACAAAATAGATATTCAATAGGTGTTAATGGGAGACCCTTTCTCTCTTATTTATACTCTCTAAGTAGCTTCCTCTAGAAGTATCAACTTTTGTCCACTTAACCACATTGTCCACTTAGCCACTTTTTCCACTTAACCATTTTGTCCACTTAACTTAACCATTTTCCACAAATAGTAAGTTCTCCACTCCTAGTTGCAACTAACTTTATTATTTAATTAATTTCTTTTGCAACCACTTTGACTTATCCATAAATGGTAAACTTACCACTTCTTGTTGCAACCACTTTATTATTTAAATAGTTTCTCTTTGCAACCACTTTGACTACTTTATTATTTAAATAATTTATCTTTACTCACAACTAGTTGCAACTAGCTTTTCTATAATTAGTCAATTCATAACTTATTTTCCCTTAACTAACTTCTTGTTGCAATCACTTTATTATTTAATTTATTTCTTGGCCAACCACTTTGACTATTCAATCTTCTCATCACAACTACTTTACCATAATTACCAAACTCACAACTTCTTGTTGCAACTAATTTATTTTTAATTATTTTCTTAATGCAACAACTATACCCATGACTAACTCCTAGTTACCATCAATTTGACTAGTACACTTATTCTATGATCTTCTAGAATAATTGACTTCTTTGACCTTCTAGGGGCTTCTAGATAACTCATGAGAGTTCTCCAACTTCATATGGCCATAACTCTCTAACTGTGAGGAGTTATGTGACATTTCACATATTACCGAAAATGGCATGACATATATTATCCATGTAGAATAGTCTTACCTATAAATTCATTGATCTTCATGCCTTTAGACCTAAAACAAAATCGGGTCCCTTACCCATTCCTTTGTGCTACCAGAATTTGCTATTGTACTTCTTCAAGCGTTGAAAACAATCACTAAGATTTGACATCAATCTACAATATCACTCTCCAAGGGTTGACATCAATGACAACCAACAATCCAGACCAATTATCCATCAACCTAAGCCAACTATATCACAATCTTCCCCTTTGGAATTGATGGAAACACCAACATTGATGGAAACACTTAGTCATGATAACATTCATGATTATACCCATCATCAATGTTTCTATCTCTCCCCCTTTGACATCAATGGAAAAGGGTATATCCCTTTGGGGATGTTCCCCTTGAATGAACTATCCTTGGGGATGATCCCCCTATCTAAATGCATTTGATATTTCTCTGTGTTTCTAAGCCTCTGATTACTCTCTCTCCCTTCATATGAATAATATATCCCCCTTTGACAAAGGGTATCACTCTGATACAACACTGAATTCATGTCGCTCATTCTTCCCTTGTGACAATCGATCCCCCTGGAAACATGCCTTCGTGCTCTCTCTCCAATCATCTAACTCTCTATCATGCATATGATGAATCTCTTCCCCTGGAATCATACCTCTATTCTTACTTCTCTATCTGACAACTTCTCTGAATGATATTTCTATCTATCTTTTTGGTTATGTTTCTCTCTCTTGAATTCTCTGCAAGATGTTGTGTAGAAAAAAATATGTCTTCTTGTACCTGCTTCCTTTTGGAGTTATTGTCCATTGTTGCTTCATTGTGTAATCAACTGACATATATGAAAATCATTCAAGAATAAGTATTCAAATATTCTTGTATAATTATCATCCATTATGATAATGTTCCTTGTCTTTGAACCACTCTCTGAACCAATCTACGAATCCATGCTCTCATCCATTTTCATATATCTATCCAAACTTGCTAAGTATTCTTACGAATCCATATCTATCCATATTGTCCAAGACTCTTCTACACAACTATCCATAATGTTGACCCATCTGTCACTATACTATCATGAATTCTTCACTACTATAGCTGATTAATCTATCAAACTGTACTTTTGCTAACTAACTGCTCTGAATCTATCTACTCAAACTCTGTAAGTTACTCTAAGTATGGTTCTCTGGTATGTCTCATCGACCACATAGACTCCCCCTGTCTAATATTCACATTACCTGGGAGTCTCTAAGTCGTATGGCTTAGAACAATTTTTGCTCTGATGTGGAATCATCATCATATTCATCGGTAGATTCATCATCTCTCTGAACTCTGACTTATTTCTTTCTGTCTGTGGATTCATATTTCACTACAATACCTGGAAGTACAATCTCTTGAACGTGTTCCTTATTTACCTATCCTCCTTTTCTTTCATTTCTTTTCCAAACCTTTTTTTATCTAACATATTTCTTTTTCTTTGTAGATTTATCTTCATCTCGTTTTATTGCCAATCTTGCGATCTCTGGGACCTAGTCTTTGTTCACTTGTTCTTCTTGTTTTCTTATCCATACTTTCTTATATTTGATATTAGTGTTCTCTTTCATGGAAGTATCGATCATGCTTCTACAATCACAAGATATGTGTCCATAGTTACGACATTTGTAACATTCAATGTTACATGGGGCCACATAAGCATTTATTGCTTGAACATTTCTTTTATAATCCCTGCAATTTGCAACCTTATGTCCAAAGTTAGTACAATAAAAAAAAATGACCATAAAATAAATTTACATACTTGGGAGTGAATGATCTTCTTTGTGGTGTAGTCCTTTTGAATTTCTTCCTTAACTGATCATGATCATGATTGAATCTTCTTTGTGTCTTGAACATGGATGGTCTTCTTGAAGATGTATCTTTATTAGTTTTTTTATATTCTCGTTGACCATAATTCCTTCCTTTGATTACTTCTGCATGACTCTTGCTCTTTTCTTCATTCTTCTTTTCTAGCAACCTAGAGTGTTTCTCTTCATTCTCTATTGCTGATGTAAAATTTTATGTCTCTTCAATGTTCTTGTTGATCTTGATGACTTTAACTCTTAGTGTGACAACTTCTTCTTCAAGCTTCTCAACCTCTTCTTCTTTCTTCATTATATGAGACTTCATGACTTCTTCTGTTCTCTTTGCTTCTTCAAGTTGGATTTTCAATGTAATTATTTCTTCTTCGAGTCTTCTCTCTTCTTGACAAAATTCTTCCTCAAGTTGGTTTAAGTCATCGGTTCTTTCCTTGAGATGATCTGTCAATATCTTTTCTCTATTTTTTGCTTCTTCCTTTTTTGATGCTATGTTGAATTCTAAACACTGCTTTTGATATTCTATAGTTTTTTTAATTCTTCTGGCCTCTTCTAGTTGAGCTCTTAAATTTTTGATGACCCGTTGAGCTTCTTTGGAACCTTGAAAACTTTCCTTTTGCTTCATCAATTCTTTCTTGAGTGACTTTTTTTCTTATCTTTATTTGTTTAAATATTCAATTGCACTGATCGATTGTTCTATGTAATCAACTTATGCTTCTTCATACTCTTCCTCTTCTGAATTTGTCTGACATGATGAGCATATTTCTTCTTGTTATGTACCTGCATCTTCTTTGGCATTTTTTGAATCGGTGATGGGTGAAGAATAGATATTATATAACTTATCCCAAAGTTCTTTGGCTGATGAACATTTACCAACCTTTCCTCTTACGAGATTAGGTAATCCTTCTCAGATGAAATCCATTGTTATTTTTTTATTCTTCTTCAATTCCTTCTTAGCTGTAGTCTTTGCCCTTTTTGAACTATCATATGATGTAGCAATTGATTTCCAAATATCATATCCCTGTGCCTCCAAAAATAATTTCATCCTTCCAGTCCATATATCATACTTTAAGCCATTCTGACCATTAAACAGTGGTACTCCATTCTCATAATAATCCACGATCTCCTTCTAGTGGTTAAACCGTTTCATGAAGGAACCTTCTCTGATACCAATTGTTGGATTACTAAGAGGAGGGGGTGAATCACTAATCCAACAATGATGTATATTGTAAATATAGTATATGGTTGAGAGTCAATGCAATGTAATATGTAAATGATGTAAATTGAATATAATGAATAAAACGTATCATCAGTTGCAGATGGACGCGGAGAGATATTTGGGAGCTAAGTATCCACAAGAGAGGGAAGGGGTCCAAAGGGGTATATTTTACCCATGTATTTTAAACCAAAACCCATTTCTTATTTCTTTCTAAATTATCCTTACCATGAACCTTCCATTAGATGTTGAGTGTTCTAGAGACCAATCATTGAATTCATGTAAGAGGGTGGGTGAGAGAGTCACATCCCATAGTTATTGAGAGCATGGGGGCTAAGTACAATCAGCTTGGGGAAGAATGCATGACAAGAAATCAAGAGAAAGGGAGGAAAATTTGTATGGGTAGAGAACCAAAATTGCACATTCACATTTTTGCATAGAGAGATATTTTTACATGGATTTTTCTAGCCAGCAATGGAGTTCTGGGTGTTGAATATTGAAGGTAGCTATTGTGGGAAAGTTTGGTAGTTGTTTGAAGCTAGAAATTCATGGAGAAATAGGTTATGTTCCTGGGAGTAACGTGCTATTTGAAATTCACTAAGGAAGCATGTGTTTTGTTATTGGGTGAATTTGTGTTTGCAGTTGTAGAATTCCTGAGGTCCCAGCAAGTAGATTTCATGCCCAATCTATGTTGGAAGCCCTGGAGGGGAGTGGAAAGGCTTGAAGGATTGTGAGCAGTGAAGGGGGATTCCATCCCTTGGGTTTTGTAGGTTGAGGGGAAGAGAGCTAGTATACTGGAATTAGTTGTGAGATTGACTATTGAGAGGGGGACATTAGCCAGCCTTAGAGACCATCATCTCTTGTGGATTCATAGACCAAGGTCGAGGGTGTCTTTTTGATGAGAACTAGAACAACAAGGCTATAGTTGGTAGGAACGTCCATCCTCTACAATGGGTTGCACATTTCATAAGATAAATGTTGTTATTTGTTGTGTTTATGTATAATGTTGCTTTAGTTGTTATGCAATTTACTCTGAAATATATTTGGTTATTATTGTTAGTTGTGAACAGAATGATGCATTTAAATCCATGTTTATATGGTTGAATGTTGTTGTATGTTATTTATATTTTTCTATTCATAATTAAGAAATTGTATTTACGTTTTTAAGTGTTATATACAATTGCATGTGTATGAAAGTTATGTTGTGTTTTATTTCTGCATTTTGATTTAGTATCAAAAAAATTTATTGGGTCATTTTAGCAGTGATGTGACCCAGCTGAGGGTTGGGTATGTTACAGAGTGCTATCATAGCTTAATTTCAACACTAGACCCATATAGACCGAGAAATTTGTTGTTATAGACTTTGGTCTGAGAGAATTTTGGGGGAAACAGTGAAAAACTAGAGCAGAATCCCCAAATTCGTGGGAAAATTCATGATTTAGTTACCTCATAAATGTCTTATATGTTTTAATGGCGTCAATCAAAAAGGTTACAGAGTTAAATTCGACATGAAAGGTCAATTTTTTTTTGTTTTAATGGCAGTTGCAACGTTGGGTAGAGTTTGACGAATTGACAAATGAGATCATGTTTGATCTCAAGATTAATGGTTGAGATTCATTTTAGTAAATTTAAAAATTTCTAATGTTTTCAAAGTTTGGCAAGGTTTCCAGATTGACCGCCAAGATTCAATTTCTATGATTGGAAAAATAAGATAGATTGACGGTCCAGATTCATTTTTGGTCGTTGGGAGGTTGAAGAAAATCAATGATCTAGATAGTTTTGGATGGAAGATCGATGATCTTGATTCATCAAGGATTTTGGCCAAAATATTCCAAGTGTCGAAGTTTTCCAAAAAAATATATCAGTCCTCGATGACTGATGGTCTGGGATTGATAGAATTTGGCGAAGGCATCATGCGTCCAAAGGGGATCGACAATTGTCAATGGCCGATGAATCGGGCATCGACATATTTTCGTGAGAGTTTTCATTCATCCCACAGAAATATATGATCGTCGATGGTTGATGATCGGGTATCGATAGAATTAGCAAGGTGTTTTAAATGTGTCCAAGATAAATGATCGATTGTCGATGAGGAAAGGAGGGTGATGATGTGTCATTCCATGTCAACATCCATGTGTCATGACACATCATCCACCTCAGGATGGTGTGTCATGCCACATCATTATCTATGTGTCATGTCAAATCAACATATTTTCCACATCAGCAAAGGAATGGTCGATCTTTGATGGTCAGGGTTCGACGAGAATTGTGGGAAAGTGGTTGTCAAGGAGAATTCTTCGATGGTCGATGATCGAGCATCGGGGAGATTTGTGAGCAGTCTTGGTTTTCCAATAAAACTCTTCGATGTTCGATGGTCAATGATCAAGTGTTGGGAATATTCATGGGCAACATTTAGTTTGTAAAGAGAAATGGTCGATGGTCGATGGTCGATGATCGAGCGTTGGGGAGATCAATGTGAAAGTTGGATTTACAAAAAGAAATCGTCGATCGTCAATTGTTGATGGAGAGAATATCAACGGTCCATATTTATTTCAATTTCATACTGATGGATCAGATTAAAGGACTGTTAAAACATTAAAAGAAATCAAATTTCTATGATTTTTTCAGTTTTTTGAAGGTCATTAACTTGCGGGTCGATTTTGAGGCCCTAAATGACGTTTTCATGAAATCAAAATCCACAAGAATAGAGTGTACCTAAATAAAGTGTACCAAGGTACATTCTGTCTCTATATCTCAAATAAAATAAATCAGAGAGAGCTATCCAACGAGCTAGTATGGGTGCAAAACAAAGCTCATATGAGAAAGTTAATAGTTAAGGTGAAATTTTGGCACCAGATTACTTCCAAAGAGCATAAATCATTGCTCAAATGTCTATTTGAGGCACAGGAGTAGTCTATAGAAATATTATGAGCCATATAAGACATCCATGGAACTAGATTCAGGATTTGGATATGTAAAAATGTGCAGAAAGAGAAATAAGACACCTATAACATACAAGGGTAAATTGGGAAAAACATCCAAAACTTTTTCGGACCATAAATTTAAGCTTGGAGCTTGGTTTTGATCAAATGAATAGTTGTTGGAAATGTCTTGAGGAGGAGAAGACATATGTCAACCCATAATTTTGAATTGGGCACTAAAATTTCTCATAAAGTAATAAAAGTGATTTCTGAAGTAGTAAAAGAGTGAAAATTGCAACTTGTAAATGTTGTAACTTTTCACTCAAAACTCGAGATGAAGCATGGGTACATCCATTGGAGAGTTGTTTCAGAGGATAATATATTTAGGGAATCATATTTTGATTTGGTGCATTTTATTTTTCATAAATTGATGTGAAGAATAACATGTAATCTAATTAATATATATTTTGCAATATGTTTAATTCTAATAGCAATTATTGCATGTACATTCTTGCAAAATTAGAGGTACAAAAAATAAGACTTTAGTTCCTATATGAGAAATAGAGATATGGATGATGCAAAAGGGTCCTATATCCACAAAGAATAGATCATATGTATGCATGTCAGCATGGGTAATGTTGAGACTGGGTCTAATGGAAGAAGAGACAGGCAAGATCTTGTAACTATGAGAAGTCTGCAAAGAGAAGTGCATAGCTATAGAGTCGATAATGAAAGGATAATGAAAGCCAAGGAAGGAGATACTACAAAGAATGAATATATTGCAGAAGCAAGTCAATAAGGATTAGGGAACAAAGCAAGAATCTAGTGTTAGGCAAGTAGAAACATCTATATCTCATGATAGGAGAGATGATCATGGAGGATCTAGACGATCAAGGAGTATTATCAGGCATCAAAATCATTGTTTTGTGGGTCACTTGACCAAGAGATCATATGCATGTTCAAGGTCAGAAATTATCCCAAGTATGTCTCATGTCAATCATCAAAGAAGGACAAATGGATCGGATAACTTGCAAGGGGAACTAAGGAAAATCAAGCCACCATCTTTTGATGGAGAGAACAAGAAAGGAGAATATGTAGAAGCATGGTTGTTGAGAATGAGGAAGTATTTCTAGTTACCTAATTACTCATTGAATGTAGAAGCTAGAATTGAAGTCTACCACATTCAAGGAAAGGCATCTCTGTGGTGGGATCAACTGAAACAAGTTAAGCACCTTGATGAGAAAATAATTTCTTGCAAGTAGTTCACAAAATGTTTTCAGAAACAATACTTGTCGGAGCAATATTATAACAAGAAGATGCAATATTCTTCGAACTCAGACTTGGGAACATCAACATGGATGAATATGAGAGAAATTTATTGGAGATTCTCACGTATGTGATATTCATCAAGGATGAGAAGGTAAAAATTCAGAGGTTCCTGAGTGGATTACCATCCTTCTACAAGGATAAAATTCAATTTGATGAACACAAGAACTTAGAGGAAACCATAAGAAAGGCCAAGTATTTGTATGAGCAGAACACAAGAAGGACAACTTTCCAAAAGGATTGGGATGATAAGAAGAAAGGAAATATAGATCAAAGGAAGAAAGGATTCAAGCCACTTTTCATAAGGAATGTTTCTCAAGAACATCAGCAAGGGTATCCATCTCAAGGTGATCAGAAAATGATAGATTCCTTGGGGAAGAGGCCAAGACAACAGTCCATAAAGTGTTGGGGATGTGAAGGAGATCGCATGTATAAATATTTTCCTCACTGAGGTGATAAGATGAATACTATGCATAGCATCAAGCAAGAGGAGACAATAGATGACGTGAGAAAAAGCATGCGAAGGATCTATGCAGCCTTGGAAAACATACAATCATATTATCAATCCCACATGGTTGAAGTGGAAGGTAATATTGATAAGCATACAATAGCTATTTTAATTGATTATGGAGCTAGTCATAGCTATATAGATCCAAATCTAGTTGAAATATTTAAATTGAATAAATGTAAGCATGAAAAGTATTGGTTAGTTCAGCTAGCTACTGGAACCAAGAGAAGAATCAATGATCTTGTTAAAGATTGGCCTATAAACATGAATGGAATTAACACTAAGGAATATTTGAACATCATACTACTTGGCCCTTATGACTGCTTGATTGGTATGGATTGGCTAGAAAAGCACCATGATGTTTTAGATTGTTATAACAAGGTTTTCATATGTCTTGATGAGGAAGGAAATTCAAGGACAGTGCAAGGTATTCCAAAACCTATATTTGTCCAAGATATTTCAACATTGAAGCTGAAAATAAGTTTTAAAAAAGGGTGCCAGATATATGCATCCCATATGGAAGAGCCAATGAAAGGAAAAGAGCCAAGTCTTGAATATTATCCAGTATTGAAAGCATTTAAAGATGTATTTGATGAGTTTCCAGGATTGCCATCGAAGAGGAATATAGACTTCTCTATTGAACTAATTCTTAGATATTCCCCAGTATCCAAGACTCCCTACAAAATGAGCACGCCAGAGCTAAAAGAGTTGCAAATGCAGCTAGAAGAGTTGATAAAGAAAGGGTACATACACCCAAGTGTTTCTCCTTAGGGTACCCTGGTTCTTTTCGTCAAGAAAAAAGATGAAACATTGAGGTTATGTATTGACTTTAGAGAGTTGAACAAGGTTACAGTCAAGAATACATATCATTTTCCAAGGATTGATGATCCTTTTGATCAAATGAAAGGAGAAAATATATTCTCCAATATTGACTTGAGTTCATGCTATCGTTGAGTTATAACAAGAGAAAAATACACTAGAAAAACATCATTTTGAACAAGGTATGGGCACTATGAATTTGTAGTGGTGCCTTTTGGGTTGACAAATGTGCCCGCTACATTTATGTGTCTGATGAATGGGGTGTTCAGAGATTTCCTAGAAAATGTTTTCATTGTATTATTGGATGATATTCTTATCTATTCTAAGACATAAGAGGATCATGAGCGACATTTGAGGATGGTGCTACAATTGTTGAGGGAGAACCACTTGTATGCCAAATTGAGTAAATGTGCTTTCTATCAAAAGAATATGCATTATTTGGGGCACATAGTTTCATAAAATGGCATAGCAGTGGATCCTAAAAATATTAAATCAATCAAGATTTGGCCACCGCCAACAAATATTTCGAAGGTTGCATCATTTATGGGTCTAGCTGGTTACTATAGGAGATTCATTGTGAGATTTTCCAAAATTTTACACCCAATAACATCTTTGCAAAAGAAAGGGGTAAAGTTTGAATGGAGTGCTAAGTGTGAAGAGAATTTCCAGTGCTTAAAGGATTCACTAACCAATGCACCTATTTTGAAAATTGTAGATCCAGATGAGGATTTTGTTGTGTGCACAAATGCATGCAAGGAAGGGCTCGGTGGAGTCCTTATGAAAAATGGACATGTAATTTGTTATGAGTCCAAAAATTTGAAGGAAGATGAAATAAATTATGCCATGCATGACTTACAATTGGCATCCATAGTACATGCTTTAAGTATGTGGAGGAATTAACTCATGGGAAAAAACTTTGAATTGAGAATAGACCATAGTGGTTTGAAGTATTTGTTTGAACATCCAACACTAAATGCTAGACAAACTAGATGGTTGGAATTTCTCAGTGAATATAACTTTGACATAAATCACATAAAAGGAAAAGAAAACAAGGTGGATGTTGCACTCGAGAGAAGGGTGCATAAAATGCATGCTATGACCATTATTATGTACAAGATATATTTAGAAGACATAATTCTAAAGGTTGTAACATCATATCAACATTATGCGCAAATTAAATAAATCTTACATCAAAATGATATACAATAGAAATATAAGGATTACAAGCTAAAAGAGGATGGAATCCTCTTATTTCAAAACATAGTTTATGTTCTCGATTCTCGAGAATTGATTCATTTCTAAAGGAGATGCATAATGTGCCATACGTTGGACATCCAGGATATTAGAAAACTATTACAGTTGTAAGAGGCCAATATTTTTGTCTTGGTATGAAGAAAGATATCACTTATTATTTGGCTAGATGCATGGAATGGAAAAAGGTAAAGGTTGAAAATAGTCATCCAACGGGATTGTTGAAGCCATTGCCCATTTCTAAATGAAAATGGGAAGTTGTTACTATCGATTTCATTACCAAATTTCCCAAGAAAGTAAGACAACATGATTCCATCATGGTAGTGGTGGAAAAGCTTACAAAGGTTGCACATTTCATTTTGGTAAACATAACTCATAAGGAAACCAATATTGCAAAATTTTATATGAGAGAAATTACTAGGCTACATGGTGTGCCTAAGGAAATAGTATCGAACCAAGATCCTAAGTTCACTTCCAATTTTTGGAAGGGGTTATTTAAAGGATTTGGGACCAATTTGAATTTAAGTACAACATATCACCAAGAATCAAATGGGCAAATAGAAAGGATTAATCAAATAATTGAAGATATGTTGAGAATGTTTGTAATGGACAAGCCTTCTAGGTGGGAGGACTATATCCGTTTAGTTGAATTTTATTAAAATAATGGGTATCATGAATCATTGAAGATGATCTTGTTTGAAGCATTGTATGGAAGAAAATGCAAAACACCAGTAAGTTGGGATAACCCAGTAGACAGATCCTTGATTGGCCCTGAATTATTAAAAGAAATGGAAGAACGGATGGTAAAGATTAGGTCGAATTTGAAAGTTTCACAAGATCAACAGAAGAGCTATGTCAATAAAGAGAGAACAAATAGAGAATTCAAAGTCGGAGAGCATGTGTTTTTAAAATTTAAACCCAAGAAAATCTCACTGAAATTGGGAAGTTGCCCAAAGTTGGCAATGATATATTGTGGGCCTTTTGAGATCTTAGAAACGATAGGCCAAGTTGAATATATGCTATCATTACTTGCATCCATGAGAATTCATAACGTGTTCCATGTGTCTTTATTAAAATATTGTGTACCTGATTCTAATCATGTGATTGATTGGAATGTGATCAAGGTGGAACAGGAAGGGGATTTCCAGGTGGAACTAATGTGCATCCTGGACCAGAAATTCAAATTTCTCAAGAACAAATCCATAGGAGTGGTAAATGCTCAATGGACATGCTACGGTTCTGAAGACGCTATACGGGAGGAAAGGGAAGCCATGTAGAAGGCATACCCATAGATTTTTTATCATTTTGAAGAAAGATGAATGTACATTTGTACATAAGCGAATGGAGACTACATTTTGACAGCTGGAGTTCCTGGAGCCACAAATCTAAGATTTATTTTCCAATAGGTGTGTGGTTTGAGGAGGAAAGAGAGTTATTGGTTGAAATTGATGCGTGATTCATTAAGTTGTGGAATTATAAAGTATAATGGTGTAATGTTATTATATATGTCAATGTGTAAATTGTACGTTTATGTGCACTGAGGATAGCGCAGTTTGTAGGGAGAGGGGAATGTAACATCCCCATTTCCAAACCCCAAACTAGTGATGTATATTTTAGATGTAGTACATGGTCAAGAGCCAAGTGATGTATATTTTAAATATAGTATATGGTCGAGATCCAAAGCGACGTAATATGTAAATGATGTAAATTGAATATAATGAATAAAATTTATTTCCAGCTGCAAATGGGAACGGATAGAGATTTGGAGGATAAGTATCCACAAGAGAGGGAAAGAGACCAGGGGGGAGAGTTTACCCATGTCTATTAAACCAAACCCATTTCTTATTTATTTCTAAATTATCCTTATAATGAACCTTCTATTAGTTGTTGAGTGTTATAGCTCCCAATCATTGAATTCATGTAAGAGAGTGGGTGTGAGAGTCACATACCATAGTTATTGAGAGAATGGGAGCTTAGTATAATCATATTGGGGAAGAGTGAAAGTTGGGAAAGAAAGAGAAAGGGACGAAAAATCATATGGGTAAAGGACCAAAATTGCACATTTACATTTTTGCATAGAGATATGATTTTACATGGCATTTTCTAGCTAGCCATGGAGTTCTGAGTGTTGAATATTGAAGGTAGATTTTGTGGGCACGTTTGGTAGTTGTTTGAAGCTAAAAATTCATGGAGAAAGAGGTTGCATGCCTGGGATTAATGTGTTGTTTGAAATTCAAAAGAAAGCATGTGTTTTGTTGTCAGGCAAATTCATATTTGCAGCTGTATAATTCTTGAAGTCCCAGCAAGTAGATTTCATGTCCAACCTATGTTGGAAGCCTAGGAGGGGAGTAGAAAGGCCTAACGGACTGTGAGAAGTGAAAGGAAATTCCATCCCTTAGGTTGTGCAGGTTGAGGGGAAGAGATATGGTAGACTGGAATTAGTTGTGATATTGATTGTTGAGAGGGGGACATTAGCCAACCTTAGGGACCACTATCTCTTCTCGATTCATAGCCCCGGCTTCAGGGTGTCTTGTTGTTGAGAACTGGCACAACAAGGCTAAGTTTGGGAGGAAATTTTGTCCTCTAAAATGGGTTTCATATTTCATAAGATAAGTGTTGTTATTTTTTCTGTTTATGCATGTATAAAGTTGATTTAGTTGTTGTGCAATTTACTCTGAAATATATTTCGTTATTATTAATAGTTGTGAACATAATTATGCATTTAAATATTTTTTTATATGGTTGAATGTTGTTGTATGTTATTTAGTTGTTGTTATGCACAGTTAAGAAAATGTATTAACATTTTTAAGTGGCATAGAAATTTGTATGTATATGAATGCTATCTTGCGTGTTATTTTCGCATTTTGATTTAGTATCAGAAAATTTTATTGGGTTGTTTTGGCAGTGACATGACCCAGCTGGGGGTTGGGTACATTACACCTTTTCAATGATTTCCACAATGGTACTTGTGGTGGCCATTTGTTTAGAATGACCACTACATAAAACATCCTCCATGTAGGCTAATTTTGGCCTTCCCTTTTCAAGGATGGCTACCACAAAGTTAAGCATAGTGCAAATTCCCAAATCTTCATGTCTAAAATGACCAACCATTCCCTTACATCATATTATCACTATGGGTCCATTTTAGAAATGGGATATCGAATTGATGGAATGTTTTCCTACATCCAATGGCAACCACAAGTACATCATTTTGATTGTCAACTATTTTACCAAATGGAGAGAAGTAACATAGAACTTTTATAACACTTCTACCATGGCCACTTGCTTTTTCTTTATTCATGTATTCACTCACTTCGATGTTCCCTTTCAATTACAGTTTGACCATGGTACCCATTTCAAGTCTAATGAATTATTCCAAATGTTGGCTTCCATGTTGGCCTTTATAGAGGATTTCTCCACTCCGTACTATCCTCAATCCAATGGCTAATTTGAGATCATCAATAAAATACTCAAGACCATTCTTTAGAGGAAATTTAACAAACATAAGAGAAACTAGCATAATTTTCCATTCTCATAAATATGGGATAATTTGAGGTCATCAATAAAATACTCAAGACCATTATTTAGAGGACATTTAACAAACATAAGAGAAACTAGCATAATTTTCCATTCTCATCTTTATGGGCCTATCAAACATTTGTCAAAAATGTCATCAAATTTAGTCATTTTCACCTCATTTATGACATCAAGGTAGTTTTTCAAATTGAATGTGAGATTCCCTATTTTTTTACTAACATCAAACTTCTCCCTAACACAATCAACATGTAACATAGGTTACTCACATTAAAACAATCTGATGAGGATCAGTACAATTCCTTACAAACCAATGAGGCCATGAAAAAGTGCTCCAAGGCCCATTCTCGTCAACGTCGTGTGTTCCCTTGCTCATTTTGTAAAGGAAATATCATCCTTTCCATTGACCAAGATGTTGGTCACTATAATTTCTTAATTAATTTCAAACAACCAAGTGAAACATAAATTATCAACCCAGGGAAGTCTTTTGTTTCAAAGATAGCTGCGCACTATATATGCTCAATTCCAAAAGCACTTAGTGTTCTAGTAAAGAAATCATTCTATCTAAACTTGCTGAAGTGAACTGAAGCTCTGAATTGT